>CAWUFW010016918.1:0-286938 GCA_963921515.1 Calotriton arnoldi | reverse complement strand
TCACCTCAGTTGGTAAGCTTACTGCAGCTTTCCTAGAAATCAAGGATCAGTATGGTTTAGAGCCTGCACTGAATGACATCAAGCCGGCATCTGCTAGGAAGCTTTATTTACAGTTTAGACACGGGGTATTGCCTCTCCGTTCTTTTACAAATAAATGGGTGGGCACACAGACTCTGGAGTGCCCGGTTTGCAACTGTGCTGTAGAGTCAGATTATCATGTGTTTTTCTGTTGCCCCGGATACTGCAAAGCGAGAAAACGATGGCTGGTCCAGATTTGTAGAAACCTAGGCACCAGGCGTTGTTCTGAGGCCTACAGGATACTGAAATACGACACCAGCCTCCCCATAGTATATTCGGTGGCAGGTTTTTTATTTTCCATGTGGTGCACCCATAGAGCTTTTTTAAATAATCAATTTTAGAAAATGATGACTAAATCTCTATATACCTATTCTTTAAATGAAGGTATTTTTAAGGCATTTACTTTCTATTACGGAACTTTTTTAACTGCGTAATTTATTTATAATACAAATATATTGACATGTTGGCCTGATGTGTAGGAGAATCGTCTAATCTACTGGAGAAGATAAAGCTCTATATAACTAAGACTAGTTTAGAAAATTGTATGCATATTTTGCACGTGTATTTTAAAACGTCATTAGTGATTTTTTCATTGTTATGTCTTCTTCTCTTTTAGGCCATATCTATGTATGTTTTACTTTATATTTTAGTAGTATGCACTCCGTCTCTTGATTGAGTTTAATGTATATGAATCACAAGTAATTTTATGTGTGCTTTTATGGTCAAACTGGCCGAAATAAAGCTATTATTGAATTGAATTGAATTCCAAGAGTCAGTTGGCTGGCCTGTGTGACTACATAGATACAACAAACTGCAAGTGGCCTTTTTTCCTGAAGTGACCAGTACCAACTGAACCTTGCTGGTGGCCTCTGCAGCAGTGATTTATGGTCCCTAGGTGCTGTCCCTGAGATCCTCAGAGGCTTAGAAGTGACCAAGAGGAGCTGGCCCAGAAACTCTAACAAGTTGGGACTGAAAAAATGTGTGCCCATCTAAGACCTCTGGAGCCATCAGAGGGGTATAAGGCAAAGGTGTCTGATTTTAAAGAACCTTTCTCAGATACAGCTTCAGACTTGACCCACCAGAGGATTTTGAGCTCTATAAAAAAGATCAAGTAGAAGGTACAATATTTGGCCAGGATGAACCGGCTTGGTGTATCAAACTGAAGCTCCATCTCGGTTGGCCTGAATTTACAACTACATCCTAATCTGTCCCTTCCATACACTGTCATTGGTGCTCAATGCTTTTGCCACTATTCTTAGTTAAATCTTTAAAAATTCATATCACTGATTCTCCTTTTTGAACTTTTGTCATTTTGTTATCATTGTGATAATTACATTTTAGTGTATGCTTCTAATTCAGTTTAGGAATTTTATTTTTGTTTTTTTGACCCTATTACTGTTTTGGTACTGCATAAATTCTTTCAACATTGCCACAAGCTAAGCCTGTCTGCTGTGTGTCATAATTACCCAGGGTTGAGCTCAGGTTAATATACTGACTTTTGCGGTTCATCCTAAGAGAATAATTTTATAATTCTTTCAATCAATCAGGGGAATTGTAAGCGCGCTACTCACCCGTGAGGGTCTCAAGGTGCTGGGGGTGGGGGGGTAGGCAGCTCCGTTCAGTCGAAAAGCCAGGTCTTGAGCGTCTTCCTGAAGATGTTCAGGGAGGGGGCGCATCTGATGTCGATCGGGAGCTCGTTCCAGGTCTTGGCTGCGATGTAGGAGAAGGTTCTTCCACCTGTTCTGGCTCTGCGGATGCGCGGGGTTTCTGCGAGGACGGCGGATCGGAGTTTTCTCTTGGGTACGTGGAAGGAGATTCTCTCTTTGAGGTATTGGGGTCCGGTGTTGTGGAGGCATTTGTAGGCGTGGGTGAGTATCTTGAAAGTGACTCTCTTCTCAACGGGGAGCCAGTGGAGGTTCCATAGGTGTTGGGTGGTGTGTTTGTGTCGAGGAATGCCAAGGACGAGTCTGGCTGTGGTGTTCTGTATGGTCTAGAGCTTTGCGGAGCAGAGACTTGTTGATCCCAGTGTAGAGGGCGTTTCCGTAGTCCAGTCTGCTGGTTATGAATGCGTGGGTGACGGTCTTCCTTGATTCAGGGCGGATCCACTTGAAGGTCTTTCGGAGGATTATGAGGGTGCTGAAACAGCTGGAGGTGACGGCGTTGACCTGTCAGGTCATGGAGAGGGAGGAGTCGAGTATGATGCTGAGGTTTCAGGCATGGTTCGTGGGGGTGGGGGGGCTGCCGAGGGCGGTGGGCCACCAGGTGTTGTCCCCTGCCGAGGGGGTGGCACTGAGGACTTCTGTCTTTGAGTTGGGCTACTGCGCAACCTCAATAATATTCCAAGTTAATAAAGGCACCATTATCTGTAATAGAGAACAGACATATGTTAATGAGTCCAAGACTTAATAGCATTTTTCCATTTGGAATAGTAAAGGTTTTGGAATGAGTTTTACTTGGATCTTGGTGCAATTCTGAGCTATTTTGTACTTACTTTCAGGCCACTAATGCCATACTAGTTTATAGAGTAAAGTGTACAAAAGTAGCTTGGATGATGTCATCAGTAAAGTCATCAGTGATGTCATCAATGATGTCATAGAACATGTCATGAGTAATGTAATATGTGAGGTCAGAAGCAGTGCATGGTGGGGGCACAACTCATAGTTAACTCAGCTAACTATGACTGGTGAATTTCTGCGGTTTTCTGAGTTCAAAACTTTAATGTTGTCACCAACACATTCACCTAACTATAACGTTACTTTTAACCTTTGCTTTTTTCAGTGAATTACTAAAAAAAAAATTATAAACAAAAACATTTTTTTTACCGCACTTAAATATAATTTTTCTTTAACCTTTGTTTTTTCAGTGAATTTCTAGTTTATTTTAAATGTACATTAATATTTTATTACCATACGTAAAGTCAACCCCGAGTCGCGCATGGCTGACTCCCTGCAGACAGGCCCTGTGGCCAACCCACCTGGAGGCAGCCAACACCCCGCAGGCAACCAGCCAGATGATGCACACAGCATTTCGTTTCGTGCGGTGTGGGTTTGGCCACAGGGCTTGGCTTGCAGACAAGGCCCTGCATCCAGCTCCCTGCAGCCAGCCGCCCAGAGGCAGCCAACCCCATGCCGTACACGATCTTTGGTCGTGCGTGGTGTGGGGGTAGTTGCGCAGCCAGGTGCTGCTTCCAACCCCCTGCTGCGCACAGCCTTTGGCCGCATGCAGCAGGGCGTTGGCCACAGGGCTTGGCCTGCCGCCAGGCCCAGTGACCAAACATCCACCAGGCTGCCAATCCCACACCATGCACAGCCTTTGGCGTACACATATAAGGGTGGCCTCCGGGCTCTGGGGATGCCATCCCCTGGGGCCATAACATATATAGCCTTAGCAAAGGGATGTGCAGCCCCCTCCCCTACCCTCAATTGACCCTTAATTGACCCCAGGGACCACATTCCCCAGGGCAAGTTTCAATAAAAGGGGAGTAGGTATGCAGACCCCCAAGCCTTATTTGGCCCTAGGCACCCCATCATCCAGGGGGGAATGATTACTAAAGGAAGGGGGCATGTGCCCCCCCTCTGGTCCTAATTAGGCCCAAAGGACCCCATCACCCAGAGATATAATGTAAATAGAAGGGAAGGGAGTGTGCAGCCCCCCTCCCTGAGCCTTTTTGGGCCACGGGGACCCATACCTCAGGCCAAATTTAAATAAAATGGCTACCCAACTGGATTACTTTCTACTGATTAGTTAGTGAATGCTACCTCTTTGGGTGAATGCCTAGTGCATACTCTACACTACAGCTGCAAAAAGGACCACCAGGTAATGTTTCCAGTGACCTTGTGTACGTGTTATTTTAGCAATGTGATTGTTCCTTGAGGATCTTCATACAGAAATCAGTGACAAAATGAATCCTCGTATAGAGAAGACAACCAGACTACAGATGGAGATTTGAATCTCCACCAAACTAGGGTACTTCCTCTTAATTATATGGAGTAAGTGCTTCTTTGTTTGGTGGTGATGTCGTTCTATTCCTTTGCATCAAAAATGTGCCATCAAAATCAGCTGGAAATGTGCTCTGCTCATTTTGGTAAGTTGAGCTGTCCATCAGCCTGGAAAATGATGGGAACACTGTTGCATACTACTAAAGTGGTAGGGGCGGGCCAAATGAACAAAGCTTGTAGGGGATTTGGCGCAATTAAAAGGGAGAACTATGGACTCTGCTCTTCGGACTAGGAGATGATAAGAAAGAACCCACTCGTCTCGGACAGTCACTACAGAAGAGATTGCGCTCCAATAAAACAACTATGCATTTATCTCCATCAAGGTTTACAGATCATTTTTCAATGTGCAGTTGTAGAGAAAAAACACTTGCTTGCCTTGGCCAAGCAGAAGAAATTAGGATGATATTCCCTTTACAGAAGTGGAGCTTCAACTGATCATCAGGGCCAGAATGGAACTTCTCCTCTGAATTTATCCAAGAAGAGTCCTCAGTATTGCAGAAATTGGAGTACTTTCTACAAGATAATTGGTAAGTGCAACCTCGTTGGGTGAATGTCTACTGCATATTCCAGACTACAGCTGCTTAAAGAACCACAAAGTAATGTCTCCAGTTATCTTTTGTACGTTTAATTTTGGCAATGTGATTATTCCCTAAACGTCTTTATACAGAAATCAGTATTGTAGATAATTTGGCACGTTTGCATACTTAGCAGCAATTAAAAGGGGAAATCATGGACTGTGCTTTCAGGCCAGGAGACGACAAGAAAGGACCCATGCATCTTGGACAGTCTCTATAGAAGAGATTGCGCTCCAATAATTCAGCAATGCATTCCCCTCCATCAAGGCTTCACATAGTTTTTTAACATGCAATTCTGAAGAAGACACATTTTCCGATTTTAAAAGGGGAGCGGCCATGCGCCCTCCTCCCTGAGCCTCATTAGGCCCTTGGAACTACATCCCCTATTTCTATATTTTGTTTAAAAGGGAGGGGTCTGTGGACCCACCTCCCCAAGCCTATTATAAACCCGGGGAATCCATCGCCCGGGGTCCACATTATTTAAAAGATGGTGCCTGGTACTCACCCAAGGCACCCACCATATGCACGTTGGGGCCGCAGAAGGAGCCTCAGGGCCCCACGACTCCTGCTGACTCCCCGCATGTTGCAGGAGCTGGCATTGCTCCCACAACAGGGAGCAGCTATTTATGCTGCTCCTTCCTGGTGGGAGTAATCTGTTGATCTGTCTCCCTCTCCGCATAACTGCAGGCATGGAAATATATCTCAAGTCTGCTCCCAGCCGGCAGGAGCAGACTTTGTGTTTGCTCTCATTTAGCGGGAGATTAAAAAAAGCTCCCGGAAAATGGTACCAAAGGTTTCCCTGCCTGTGCCGGTGTGGGAAGGGAAATTACTGTGTCCCAGGGGTGGGCTATCTTTCTATACAGTTTGCGAGCCTGCCCTGGGGGGGTGGGGTTTCCTAGGGAAGCTGAAGGCTTTGGTAGGGTGGTTCAAGGCCTGTCCCCCCTTTTTTTTGGACATTTAGGCCCTGGGGGTGGACTCCCTGTGGCTTGTAATGGATCGGGGAAGGGTTGCACATGTTCCATCCCCTTATGGAGTGCGGCCCTAGTGGATGGGCTCCACGAGGCCCATGATGGCTCATGAAGGGGGGTCGCATCCACATGCCCCTCCCCTAAATTGAAGAATGTGGCGTGCCACCATGTTTTTTTTGTTGCCACGATCCTGCAGGCATCCCATGGGATTGGGACAAAACTTGCAGATTTTTGTATTTTGGCATCAGGGGGTCCCTCTGGGCCCCCATGGGACCCTGGGGGGTGGGGTTCAGGGTACCCCCACAGAGCCCCATTATGTACTTTTTTTTTAACTTCAGGACAGGAGACTAATTCCCCGAGTGCTGTAATGGCTTCCAATAACATTTTTCTCATGTTGCTAGCAGCCAATCAGAGCGTTCACTCCTCCTGCGGGAGTGAAATGGTCCAAGAGGAAAAAAACTCCGTGGGCCAATCATAATGCTCTCATTTTAAATTGGCACTCCGACCAGACGCTCATGAGCCTCTCGCAGACCAAACCATTCAGAACCTATATTTTCAAAAACTCCTGAACGGATTTACACCAAAAAAAGCACAATCTGTGGATCAAGAGATAGCTTCCTAGCAAATCTGGTGTAATTCTGTTCAGCAGTTTTTCCTGTAGCCCTGCCTAAAGAAATCTATGGAAAATGCAGCAGTAACAGGTGGCCTTGTCAATTAAACTCACGAGGTATCACCTTCAAGATTAATAGCCCTGCTTGAACATTCCATGACCCCGCAGATGCATTTGCTAATCAACCCCCTGGCTCACAGTGAACGTTCCATGACTCTGTTAGGTCTGCTTGAACATTCCATGACCGTGGCAGATGCATTTCCTAATCAGCCCCCTGGCTCACAGTGAACTTTCCATGACCCTGACAGGTGCACTTAAAGCACACAGTCAGCTTCTATTTAAAGTCCATGCCCTCCCCGGCTCCCCGCTTGGTCTCTTTGCTTTTCACTTACCTGAATTCCCTTGATCAACCCTCTGGATCCTATCAGCATCACAGCATTGTTCCAATCCTGAGAAGCAGAAACTCTGGATTCCCTAAAGAAAAGGAAAAGACAATGCTTCAGAAGAATTCAACTTCAGTTATTTGTACCACCATTCTTGTATGCTCTGAACTGAATAGCACAATAATTTAGGAATTACCTACTCTTGTTTTAAGAAAGTGCACTAAAGACTCCATCACTGGCAAGGCTCTGTGAGGACTGATATGTCCCGGACGTTTGCCCCTGTGTGCTCAGAAGAATAACTTGTTTAGGCTACAAGGTATCATTTTGATGACATCTTAGTTCAGCGCACAAAATGAATAATCTAGTAAGAAATTTAAAGAATTCCGCTGCAATAGTGATTTTGTTTGATCTTCATAACAACTATCATCAAACAATCCATCGAAACCCAACACCGCACGCATGAAAAGACATGCACCGTTTGACTGGAAAGGCAGTAGATGTATAAATAAGATTTGTGGATGCTATGTACCAAACACATTGTGTGTATTAAACCACTGTTTTGCAATTCACAGATACTCCGCAAACCTTAGTCGTTCACATAAGATCGGTGACGGGTCTCTTGAGGTCTCCCTAAGGCTGCCCCAGAGGAGCATCACAGCATCTCATTTGTCTTTTCAAATCCCAACCCCCTTTCCCCTTGGGGCCTGTCACCTGTACAGTCCCACCCTCTGTCCTCGTGGACATACTCTATGGGGAATTCAGGGATTTAGCGTTGCCCCATCGGAACCACCTGGGTTTCAGGTGAGTGGCTCGTAACAGGTAACGTCAGGTGTTGACCACAGCTGTAAAGCGTCACCTTGACTCTCCTTGTTTCATTACAAGCACGTGCAGATGAGTCACATCATGCATCAGTGTTACACATGTTATTGCGACAGTCAGCGCCTTGTTGTCACTCAGATGTGTCTTGTTAGACCTGGCAGCCTTGGCGTGGGTTTCCCCTGCATTTTTTTGCTTCTGGCTCCTGTATTTTTTCACGGATTTCGTTTTGCTGGTCTAGATGCTTTGGGCACTTTGCCACTGCTGATCAGTGCCAAAGTGCAAGTGCTCCCTTTGTAAATTGTTATTATGGATTGGTGTTTCCATGATTGGTTTATTTGGTTTACTGTGAAGTCCCTAGTACAGTGCACTGTGTGTGCCCAGGGCCTGTAAACCAAATTCTGCTAGTAGGCCTGCAACACTGATTGTGAGAGCCTACACAAGCAACCTTGCAACAAGGTCTCAGGCCTGTCATTGCGGTGCCTGTGTGCAGTCTAGTACTACCATGTCGACCTGGCAAGTGCACCCACTTGCCAGGCCCTAATCTTCCCTTTTATTACATGTAAGTCACCCCTAAGGTATGCCCAAGATACCACTATGAGCAGGGTGCAGTGTATGTGAAAGGTAGGACATTCCCTGATGTGTGTGGCATGTCCTGATAGTGAATTACTGTCAATTTCGTTTTTCACTATTGTAAGGCAATCTGTCTCATAGGATAGAATGGGGAGTTTGCTCATAACATCTTACGATGATTACTGCCCATGGGAACAAGATAGGAAAATAAAGTTTGCTATGCCTGAACTCAGAATATTGAGATGCATCTTTTAGTGAGGGTGATTTTTACATTCTGGGTTTGAAAATGCCACTTTTAGAAAGTAGGTATTTTCTTGCCTAACCGTCCAGTGTGCCTCTGCTAGGTTGCGTATTGACTGTCTGGCTTTGGAGTGACAGGGGCTGGAGATGTGCATTCTGTTCAGACAGCCACTTGGGAAGTTGATGTGTGTCCTGCCTTTCCAGGGTGAGTCAGGGCTGGGCTGAATAGACCAGGGCTGCATTCAGAGTAGGGGATGGAGATTTTTTCACATCTGAATGGGCCTAGTCTGCCTTAGACAATGCTGGCTCCACCTTCTGCCAGGAAGCTGCATCAGAGAGGACAGAACTTTTTTTGGCTGGGCAAAGAGCTTCTCTGCCACAGAGAACAAAGTATTTTGTATTAGAAAAAGAGGGGCCCAGACCTCAGACTTTCAGATTACTTCTGGGAATCAAGAGGAACCTTTGCCAAGGAGAAGAGCTGGAGAAACTGAGGAGGAATACTGCCCCTGTGCTGTTTGCTTGCTCGGGTTGGCATGCAGTGGCTACTTTCTCACAAGGAAAGGAGAAGGACTTTGCTGTGTACTGTGTCTCCTGCTTGAGGACACAAAGACTTCAACCCCAGTCGCCCCTGAACTCCTTTGCTGAAAGTTCTGACCTGCTGAGAGGTGCCTGCCAGTGATCTGGACCTCTGGTTGTTTTGGGACTGGAAACTGCAAGAACTGTGAAAATCGGTGCATCGCCTGTTTCCGACGCATCGCAGCAGTGCAAGAAGAATTTTCCAACGCATCGCTGCCGCCGAAGAATCGACTCAGTGCCTGCTCGCGGCTGAAGTGTCTGCAGTGCGACGAATCCTGTACACTGACATCCGAGATCACCGCACCGATTCTGATGCAGGCCTTGTTGGGGAAGAACCAACGCATCGAGTGGACGTGGCTGAAATCATCGCAGCGCATCCTGGGTCTTCACGCATCACATCATACCAGATCATCATGCATTGCATCGAAGCGTCAAGTCTGTCACATTGTTGGGGGATGCAGTAAGAAACTGACGCATCACCTCACCACTCAGTAAGAAACTGATGCATCACCTCATCTCCGTTAAGGAACCAACGCATCACCTCTCCTGCGCAGCAGTAAGTAACTGATGCATCACCTCCCCCAGAGCAAGGAACCAACGCATCACCTTCCCTGAGTGTAAAGAACCGATGCATCACCTTCCCTGTGATCCATTTTGCTGCCCTTTGCATCCAGTACTTTGTGTAAAAGTGCCTCATCCCATATTTTCTTGGAACAGAACTATTTCTACCTTTTAAAGAATCATATTTTTAGTACTGTATTGTGGAATGTTGTCATCTTGTCTTGTTTTGGTTTAGATAAAGATTACTTATTTTTCTAAACTGGTGTGGTATCCATTTGTAGTGTTTTCACTGTATTACTCTATGTGTTTACAAATGCTTTGCACACTGCTTCTGAGATAAGCCTGCCTGCTCGTGCCAAGCTACCAAGGGGGTGAGCACGGATTATTTTAGAAGTGTATCCCCCTTACCCTGACTAGGAAGAAGGATCCCTATTTGGACAAAGGTGCAAACCCTTGCTAACTAGAGAACCCCGTTTTCAACATGTCTCTTTAAGAGGGAATTTGTTTTTTGGGGTACACAATTTGCTATCTAAATGGAACTGGTTACTCTTCACATTTCCTACTACAACCCTCTTCTTCCCACATCTCACTTTTCCCCCATCCCTACATGATGAGAGGTCGAATGTACAACTAATATGTAGTGTAGTACTAGTTAGTCCAAATAACACATAGCAAGGTCTGTTGGTGAAAGCACAGCCTGGGCCTCTACCGGTAATAGCACAGTTTGGACATGAACCTTAAAGCGCTGCGTTGATGTATCTCACTGCTTCAAAGAGGCGCTGCCTCAGAAGTAGACTGGTTTAGAGGGGACCCAAAGATATACAATTTAAAAACAAAGGGAAATGTGTCAGCAAAACAAAGATTTTTGCCTAAAACTCTACCATGCAAGGGGCTGACAAATAAAAGATCCCCTTGAACAAACCTTCCAAATTCCCCCAATGTGCTGATATCAGTCATATTCTGCTATCGTGAGGAGCCACTGCCACTCTGTCCTGAGCTTTTTAGGCAAGTGGAGATTAGCGGTTTGCCGATAATCAGAGAAGATATTGAACCAACGCCGAGAATCAAACTTAATACTCCTCCCTCTCACGTAACTCCGTGGAATCTCGCTGAGTTTTTCAGTCACTCCGCCGAATTCTGCAGAGTGAAACTCCGCTAGCTCCACCCAGACCTAATTAACATGTTATGTTATGTTAGCATGTTTTGTATAGCGCACAGCTGCCTCAGCAAAGAGGCGTCCCAGCGCTGAAGCAGAACATAGGGGCTGGTAACCTGAAAGGAGGCACTTAGAGTGAGGGGAAAAGATGAGTTTTGATGGCCCTACGAAAGGCCATGTAGTTGTTCATGGCACAAATGGGCAATGGCAAAGCGTTCAAAGCTTGGCAGCCAGTAAACGGAAAGAGCGCCCCCCCCGATCGCGCCCTCCTCATTCGAGGCACATCAAGCTGATACATTTCTAATCAATGACTTCCTAGATTGGTGTCATTATTTTGTAACACACGAATCGTACAAAGAACATTGTGTAAGAAAGTGGCTCTTTATATACTGCACCCAGGTAAGGTACAGTGTGCACAGAGTCCAGCAGTCCCCAAAAGTAGGCAGAGGTTAAAGTTAGACAGAACCTTACTCTCTATTTGTGGTAGTGTGGTCGAGCAGTAAGGCAGTATCAGAGGACAGTGTTAATGCATTTATTGTACCCACTCAATCATCAAATGAATTCACACACTCAAAGACTGAACTCGAGACCAATTGTTTTTGTATAAAAAAATATACAGTTAATTTATTTTAGAACCAAGTGAGCTTGGTGCAGTTGAGAGTAAAATACTTTACAGGTTTACGATGATGTTGTTGAATACTTTCAATATACAGTAGACTTGGTATGCAATTCGAGTTACAGGGGTTGCAGGGCAATACAATACTTAGTACACTCAATACATAGGAATCAATAGGCTTTTTAGGTAAAATGCAGTTAATTACTTTTTCGGATTACTTTTTCTAACACAGTGCTGGATCCTAAATTCAGCACCGGGACATTTCTTGAAAACAGTTGAGAAAATGCGTTTTGGTTAGAAGTACTATTTTTAAAGAATATTCTTGTATTTAAAAAGTTGACAGAAACTTTTTCACAGAGGACCACCAATGTTATCCTATGGAAGGAAATTCAATTCACAGGTAAGTTACTTTTACGTTACTTTTCCTACTCAGTGTTGGGTACCTAGACTCAGCACTGGGACCTTTCCTGCAAACAGTTGAAAGAATACGATTTGGTTATTTGTGCGATTTTTAACGAATATTCTTAGTTTTCAAAAGTCAACACTTAGAAACTTTTTGGGAGAAAAATTGTCAATGTTATCCTATGAGGAAAAACAGGTCATCGGTTTCGAGGTAAGTACTCGGTCTTTGGAGTTAGGGTTCTGTGGTTAAGTCAAGGGTTCCCCCAGGGTCTGTGATGCGCTGAGATTGCACCCTCAGCGGCACTAGGGTGGCCGGGTGCAGAGTGTTGAGGCCCAATGTTATCCTATGGAGGATAGGGGGCCTCCGGTTGGTGGCTGCTGGCAAGCAGGCCACACGGCTGTGGGAGAAAAGCTCCTAGGGTTTAGGTCAGGGCAAATGGGGAAACAGTTGTGCACAAAAAGTGCACCCTCAGCGGCACTAGGGCGGCCGGGTGCAGAGTGCTGTTTTGACGTCGGGCGCCCTGTTATTTTCTATGGAGAGCTTCCGGTTTGCAAACGCGCTGCAGGCAGGGAGACGAAGGGCTTCTGGGTGCGACCCCCACTTCGAGAGGTAAGTTGGGAAGTTGGGTGTTGGCTAGGCACCGTTGGTTGGGGCACACAAGGCCGTGGGGCGTCGGGTGCAGGGGTGCCTTTTGGGGTCGGATCTTCTTACCAGCTCCGGTCGCAGTTAGGGGGGCCTTCTGGATTTCGACTGCAGGCGTCAGCTGGAGGCTTGAGGCAGGTCAGGAGTCACGAGTTCACGGGTCAGGATCGCCGGGGGGACCTCCTCTTGGTGTTTTTCCACTCGAGCTCGGGCCGGGTTCGGCGGGTGCAGAGTGGGCTGGATTCGTGGTCTCGGGCTGCTGCCAGAGGTTGCAAAAGATGAACAGTTCTGCTGTTCTCAGGAGACACAGTCTTTAGAAGTGAAGGCAGGCAGGTCCTCCGGGTTTGTTGAGGTTGCTGGCTGCAGGACACGCCGGTATTTCGCAGATGGCAGGTTCGAGGGGAGACAGGCTGGTAGGGCTGGGGCCAAGTCAGTGGGCGTCGTCCTCTTGTTAGCTCTGCACGGCTCTTCGTCCTTCTTCTTATCTTATTTCTTGTTTTCGTTTCTGGATCTGAGGAATCCAGGTTCAGGGTGCCCCTAAATTCTAAATTTAGGTGCGTTACAGGTAGGGCAAAGGCAGGGACCAATGGGTCCCTTTCTTGGGGTGAGTACACCCCCTACTCTGCCACTCTCCAGTGGGTGGGGGGCAGGATCCTGTCCCTGGTTGGCTAGGGCTCCCCATCTTCAAGATGGCGAGAGCCCAGAGTTGTGCTTCACCTCGCCTCCCCCACCTGAGAGGTGGGGTTGGCAAAGGCTGGCACACCTCCTTTCCTCACTTGTTTTTTCTGCCGATTCTCCTGCCCAAAGTGGGGGTCAGAACCGGTGGGGACCAGTTGCTGAGTACAGCAAGTGGTCTGGAGAAGCTCACAAAGGCGGCAGGCTTTTGAAGCTTCCCCTGCCCATCCTGGGGGAGGGGGCCTAGCACCTCGTCCCAGGATGTGCATTGTTGCAGGCCCTCGAGAGCGGATGGCTCTCGACCCAGGAGTCCAGCAACATGTCTGGTGGATGGCAGCCTAAGCAGCCACTCAGTCGGGACACTGGTTGTGGGTCGAGTTCAGGGGGCATTTCTAAAATGCCCTCTGTCGTGCGTTTACATTGAAACCCACACTGGCATCAGTGTGGGTACAATGTGCTGAGAAGTTTGATACCAAACTTCCCAGACTGCAGTGTATCCATCATGGTACTGTGGAGTTCGTAATGACAAACTCCCAGCACCATATACTCTTTAATGGTACACTGCACTTACAATGTCTGAGAATGGACTCAGACACTGTAGGGGCACAGGGCTCATGCCTCTGTGCCCTCACCACTGGCATAGTGCACCCAGCTAGAGGGGTGACTGACCTAGGCCAGGGCAGTGGTTTGTAGGCATGGCACACAGGGATGTGTGCCATGTCGACTCTTCACTTTTGATCTGCACCAAGTCACGCAGCCTGCAAGGCAGTGTGTTTGTGAAAAGGTGCAGGGCCCCTAAGTGTGGCACAATAGGTGCTGCAGCCCTTAGGAGCCTTCTCTGGTCACACTGCCCTGGGTACATGGGGTACCATTTACCAGGGACCTACCTGTGGCCAGAGTTGCCAATTGGGTTTAGGCATTAACCCCTTCGATGCTTATGACGAGCTGGACTCGTCATGGCACACAGTGGTCGTGTGCTCATGACGAGTCCAGCTCGTCATAAGACCACCCACGGGGGAAGCGCTGGCGCTCCCCCCATGGGAATCCGATCGTTGGTTTTTTTGGGGGGGAGGCAGGGGAAGGGCTTCCCCTGCCTCCCCCCGCCCCCCCCTCAATGACGTCAGCGCGCGAGGCACGCTGACGTCATTGGGGTTTCCTTTGTTCCCCGACGCGCTGGAAGCCCTTTGCTTCCAGCGCGTCGGGAATAAGTGAGTTTTGGCTCCGGGGAGGGGGTTACAAACAAAAGAGGCATCGAGGGAAAGGAAAGGGTTTTCCTTTCCCCCGATGCCTCTTTGTGCATTCCTGCTGCACGATCATGCGATCGTGCAGCAGGAATGCCCACTAGACACCAGGGAATTATTATTATTATTTTTTTAAAGTGAAAATACTGTTTTGGGGAGTGGCCCCTTGGGCAAGGGTCGCTCCCCTTTTGGGGGCCATATGTTTTTAGTGGTCTGCCCCCTGGGGGGGGGGCAGTTTTTTTAATATAGCGCAGGCTTTACCCGAAGGTGTCAGAGCGCTTCACAATAGGAACAGTAACAAGGAAAGGGTTTTCCTTTCCCCCATGCCTCGTTTGTGCATTCCTGCTGCATGATCATGCGATCGTGCAGCAGGAATGCCCACTAGACACCAGGGATTTTTTTATTTTTTTTATTAAAATGAAAATACTGTTTTGGGGAGCGGCTCCTTGGGCAAGGGTCGCTCCCCTTTTGGGGGCCATATGTTTTTAGTGGTCTGCCCCCTGGGGGAGGCAGTTTTTTAATATAGCGCAGGCTTTACCCGAAGGTGTCAGAGCGCTTCACAATAGGAACAGTAACATTACATGAGGAGAAGGTTACAAGTGAGCATAATACAAAAGCAAGCGTTACATTACATGAGGAAAAAGTGACAATTGTGCAAATAAAACAAACAAGATACAAAAAGAGGTATGCGTTACAAGATACATGAGATACAAAATACAAATAGAGGTATAATACTGCAATAAGTAGCAGTCACTCATAACACACTGGGAAGGCACTTCTATAGGCATGGAGTACAGAGTTTCCTATGGTGGAAGAACTTGCTTGAGGGAGTAGAGAGGGCGTGAATTAAACAGGAGACTTAAAATGAAGGGTACACAAATGCAGCACAGCACGCAAGGGTGAGGAATGTACAGGAAAAAGTACAAATTTACAATGAAGAGCGAACTTCCTAGAGGGGGCTGAGAGTGAAAGTATTACTCCTGAAAGTGTCTTTGGAAGAGAAGAGATTTGAGGTCAGCTTTGAAGATCCGGGTAGAGGAGGTGGCACGGAGCAATGGGGAAGCGAGTTCCAGATTCTCACCGCATTGCCTGAGAAGGATTGCGCCATCGATCTTTCCCTTTTGAAGACGGGGGGGGCTCAAGCAGAAGTTTTTCCGCATTGCGAGAAGGGCGAGAGCCACTGGACAATTTCAATTTATTCGCCAGGTAACGAGGGGAGGACGTGTGTAAGGCTTTGTGTGTGATGCAGGCAGTTTTGTAAATAGATCTTGCCTCGATCGGAAGCCATCGAAGAGAGGACAGCATAGGAGTGACGTGGTCGCTTCGTTTAGACCCTGAAATGAAGCGAGCTGCTGAATGGAGGATGGATTTGAGAGGGGAGAGGTGGGATTTGGGTAGGCCCATCAGAAGAGAATTGCAATAATCCAGTCTTGAGAGAACCAGAGATTGTACCAAGTTTTTAAGTCTTTCTCCGGGAAGAACCGACGGATCCCCCATAGAAGGCGCAACTGGTAACGTGCGTTCTTAGCAATAGAGTTGATGTGGGAGATTAGGTTGAGTCTTTTGTCAAGAATGAAACCTAGGGATTTAGCGCTATCGACAATGATGGGTTTGTTGTTGAGTAGGTTCAGCTGATCCATCCAAGATTGAACAGGAGGAGGTGAGAGAGAGGTAGAGAGGAGGAGGAATTCAGTTTTGGGGGGATTCAGAATGAGTTGGTGAGCTAACATCCAGTTGTGAATAGAGTTGAGAGTAGAGTTGAGTAGGGAGAGATCGTGTGCGGAAGATAAAGGTATCGTCCCACTAGCCCACCAGGCATTTATTTGTTTATTTATTTATTTGGGCAAGGGTCACTCTCCTTTGGGGGCAATATTTGTGGCTGTGTCTGCCCCCCAGGAGGGCAGATCGCCATGTTTTTTTTAAAAATTGGGCCCACTAGACCACCAGGGATTTGTTTGAGGGCGTGGCCCCTTGGGCAAGGGTCGCTCCCCTATGGGGAGCATTAATTTGGCCGTTTCTGCCCCCCTGGGTGGGCAGATCGGCTGATTTTTTTTGTATGGCCAATAGGCCACCAGGGATTTTTTTGTGGGGAGTGGCCCCTTGGGCAAGGGTCGCTCCCCCTTGGGAGGCATTGTTTGTGGCTGTCTGCCCCCATGGGGGGGCAGATGTCGCCATTTTGTTTATATTTGGCCCACTAGACCACCAGGGATTTGTTTTTGGGGAGTGGCCCCTTGGGCAAGGGTTGCTCCCCTTTGGGAGCATTAATTTGGCCGTTTCTGCCATCCTGAGGGGCAGATCGGCTGATTTGTTTTTTGTAGGTCCACTAGGCCACCAGGGTTTTTATGTTGGGAGCGGCCCCTTGGGCAAGGGTCGCTCCCCTTTATGGGAGGATGATTGTGGCTATTTCTGCCCTCTTTGGGTGCCAGAATAGCAGTATGTTTTAGGCCCATCTGCCCCCAAGGAGGGCAGAAGCCACTAGACACCAGGGTTTTTTAATTTTTGTGTTGGGGAGTGGCCAAAAGGGCAAGGGTTTCTCCCCTTTTACGGGGGTGAATATTTTATTTATACTCTTTGGCCCACCTACCCCTTAGCTTGGCTGGTGGATTGTGTGTGGACTGGTGCATTATTTGCATATGTGATTGTAATGTTTTTTTCTCCTTTTTATTCTAGTGTAAAGCTTTTAATTCCTGTTTGCGGTTTCGGCAGTGGTTGTTCTGCAGTTTTGCGTAATTGCATTTATTTGGTAAGAAAAATATTTTTGTTGTGTGTACTCCAAATGAGTATTATTGTCATGCATGAATGAATTTTTTTGTAAGTGGTGTCATAATGGCAGCATATTTGTTAGTGTTCAGAGCATGAAATTCTTTGCGATGTTTTGCATTGTCTTATGTGTAATTTTTTTTCTTCTTTTTAGTGGGATATTGTTGATCCTTACTGTGTCTGTGCAGAGTAGTTGGTGGTGAGTCTAGCTGCTTCTGTCACGTGAGTGGTATAGTGTTGGAGTATATAGGTATTTGTGATAAAGCTACATTTTGTTTATTTCTTTTTTTTACAAAGGGTTTGTTGTTGTTGACTTGTTTGACAAGTAACCTTTATTAGTAAGCATTATGGCTAGCCGTAGAATGACTGCTCAGCAGGTGGTTGGTTTGCTTCTTGAATCTTCCTCTGAGCAGGATTATGAGACTGACAGTGCGTCTGAGGGAGAGGAGGGAGGGGAAGATTCAGGCAGTGAGTTTTCTCTCCACATGGAATCATCGGATGATGAAGGTACTCTCAGTGCAGATGAAGTGCCTGTTTTAGAGGAGGATACTACTGTGCCGATGGTGCAAGAGGCATCTGGATTGAAGCCTGGGGCTGCTAGGCTTCCTACTGGAAGTGCTGGACTCTGGGTTTATCCAAACATGGTGCAGCCGATGTTGCCTGCCTTTAGTGGTTATGCAGGGTGTAGAGTGGATTGTGAACATTATTTGCCTATACAGTATTTTCAGTTGTTTATGGATGATGTATTTTTGGGTGAGATTGTTGAGCAGACTAATTTGTATGCTGAACAGTTTTTGAGGGACAACAGTGCCAGACTTAGGCCCCATTCTAGAGCTACCCGGTGGAGTCCCACAAATCTGGAAGAGATGAAGAAGTTTTTGGGTTTGACTTTTTTGATGGGTTTGATAAGGAAGCCGTCCATGGGTTCATATTGGTCTACCAGTCCCTTGATGGCAACGGCCATATTTCCTGCAGTTATGACTCGTGATCGGTATTTACTTTTGCTTCGGATGCTGCATTTTGTTGATAATGGTTTGGCGTTGCCACGAGATCACCCTGAATGTGACCGTCTTTTTAAGATTCGGCCTGTTCTTGATCACTTTGTAGATCGATTTTCAGAGATCTATACTCCAGGGAAAGAAATATCTATTGATGAGTCTTTGGTCCTGTTCAAGGGCCGTTTGGTTTCTAGGCAGTACATTCCTAGCAAGAGGGCACGCTATGGAATTAAGCTGTATATGTTGTCTGAGAGTAGGACAGGATATGTTTTTAATTTGCGTGTGTACACTGGTAGGGATTCCACTATTGACCCCCTGGTTGTCCGTCCACTTTTTGAGTTTCAGAGAAAATTGTGTGGGATCTTGCTAGAGGACTGTTTAACAGAGGCCACCATTTGTACCTTGATAACTTCTACACTGCTGTGCAATTGTTTAAGGAATTGTTCAAAGTGGACACTTTTGCTTGTGGCACAATCCGCTCTAACCGTAAAGATTATCCAAAAGAGCTTGTTTGCAAAAAACTTCAGAGGGGACAGTGCAGTTCCTTGCGTAGTGATGAACTACTAGCTGTGAAATTTGTGGACAGGAGGGATGTGTACATGCTGACTACCATCCATGATGAGAGTACTTCACCTGTGGCTGTTTGGGGTCAGATTGCTGAAGTGCGCAAACCTGTGTGCATTTTAGACTACAATAAGCACATGGGTGGTGTTGATAGAGTAGATCAGAGGTTGGAACCTTACACTGCTATTCGTAAGGCTTACATTTGGTATAAGAAGTTGGCCATCCATCTCTTCAATTTAGCAACTTTCAATGCTTTTGTTGTGTTCAAGGAGTGTTCTCCTGCGTCAAAGTTGACTTTTGTTCAGTTTCAGCAGTCTGTCATAGGCAGCCTTGTTGTTGTGGAACAGGCAAGTGTTCCTAGAGTTGGAGTGGTGGAGGATGTGGCTCGATTGAAAGATCGCCACTTTCCTGATCACATTCCTCCTACACCCTCAAAAGACTTTCCCACTAGGAGATGTAGAGGCTGTTGGCGAAGAGGTGCGCGGAAGGAGTCTCGTATGTACTGCCCTGAGTGTCCTTCTAACCCTGGGCTGTGTGTGCCTGCTTGTTATAGAGCGTACCACAAGCAAAAGAATTATTGGGAGCAACCATGAGTGGTAAAGTGAACTGCCTGGTCTGTAATGTTTAAGAATTGTTGTTCTGTTTCAAGGTTGGCATTAGTGCAATGTATTTAGTTTCTGATTTTGTGTTAGTAGATTTATATCTATTTGCAATTTGTTTGTGTTTTCTTTTTTGTATAAAAAAATCCTAAATGTGATGGTGGTGTGTGTAGGCTGGTGCTTGGCTGGTGGTGTGTGTGGACTGGCGCTTGGCTGGTGGTGTGCGTGGACTGTCGCTTGGCTGGCGGTGTGCAGGGACTGGCGCTTGTCTGGCAGTGTGCATGGACTGGCGCTTGGCTGGTGGTATGCGTGGGCTGGTGCTTGGCTGCTGGTGTGAATGGACTGGCGCTTGGCTGGCAGTGTGCGTAGGCTGAGGCTTGGCTGGGGGTGTGCATGGGCTGGCGCTTGGCTGTTGGTGTGAATGGACTTGCGTTTGGCTGGCAGTGTGCGTGGACTGGTGCTTGGCTGGCGGTGTGTGTGGACTGGGACTTGGCTGGTGGTGTGCGTGGGCTGGCGCTTGACTGTTGGTGTGAATGGACTGGCGCTTGGCTGGCAGTGTGCGTAGGCTGAGGCTTGGCTGGCGGTGTGCATGGGCTGGCGCTTGGCTGGTGGTGTGAATGGTCTGGTGCTTGGCTGGTGGTGTGCGTGAACTGGCGCTTGGCTGGCGGTGTGCGTGGAGTGGCGCTTGGCTGGCGGTGTGCGTGGAGTGGCGCTTGGCTGGCGGTGTGTGTGGAGTGGCTCTTGGCTGGCAGTGTGTGTGGAGTGGCGCTTGGCTGGCAGTGTGTGTGGAGTGGCGCTTGGCTGGCGGTGTGCGTGGAGTGGCGCTTGGCTGGCGGTGTGTGCGGAGTGGCGCTTGGCTGGCGGTGTGCGTGGAGTGGCGCTTGGCTGGCGGTGTGCGTGTAGTGGTGCTTGGCAGGCGGTGTGCGTGGACTGGCGCTTGGCTGGCGGTGTGCGTGGAGTGGCGCTTGGCTGGCGGTGTGCGTGGACTGGCGCTCGGCTGGCGGTGTGTGAGTAGTGACTTGCTGCTGGTCACTACACACACTGCTAGACGAGCGACACTCCACGCAATCCATCAGCTTGTGTGGTTGCTGTGTTAGGAATTTGGGCGTGTGAAAGTGATGGGCCCTTGAATGGCGCTGTCTGCTGGTGTGAGTGTAGTAAAGTGATGGGCCCGCGGCTGGTGGTGTGAATGGTTTTGTATGTGTAACATGTATGAAAGGTGTATGAATGGCCTGTAAAGAGGTTAGTGCCTTGTCGTGGCTTTACAGCTCACGAGCTGTGAGTCAATGGTTCAGTTTCTCTTCCTTTCAATTATTAACAGTGCATTTCATTTTTGTGAAATCACTTGTTAATACAATTGTATAAACTGAACCATCACTCACCGTCGTGCCAAATCCAACCAGTATGTGTGTGTGCTTGAGGATTAGATGGTTGTGCAGTAATATTTTTTTTTTGTCTTTCTCAAGCAGGGTGTACCTTGTCCCTTTTTGTGAATGTTGTAATGTGTTTATTTCGTGCCTGGTGGTGTGAATGGTCTTGTGTGTATCACGTATGAAAGGTGTGTGAATGGCCTGTAAAGCGGTTGGGGCCTTGACGTGGCTTTACAGCTCACGAGCTGCGAGTCACTGGTTCAGTTTTTTGTCCTTTCAATTATTGACAGTGCATTTCATTTTTGTGAAATCTCTTGTTAATAAAATTGTTTATACTGAACCATCACTTGCCCTCGTGCCAAATCCAACCAGTATGTGTGTGTGCTTGAGGAATAGATGGCTGTGCAGTAATCTTTGTCTTTTTAGTCTGTCTGCCAAGGTGTACATTCCGTCTAAGAATAACCTACCAACTGTAGTTATTGTCGTAAACGAAACACCCATGGGAGTACATGGTGATATCTCCCTTGTGGATCCCAACAAGTTATGTTACCCACAATGTCCTGCAAACCTCAAAATGTCTGTCACATTTTCCTTGCAATATTGTGCCAAAATGTTCACGCTGCAGAAATAAACAACACATTATCTCAAAACGACCTGGTTTTGCAATGGGGGTCACCTGGGTTTTTGGCCCGGGGCTCGGCGGCCACCTAGGGAAACCTACCAAACCCACACATTTCTGAAAAGTAGACACCCGGGGGATTCCAGGGAGGTATGGCTTGTGTGGATCCCCCAACGTT
Source organism: Calotriton arnoldi (assembly GCA_963921515.1). Taxonomy (NCBI): domain Eukaryota; kingdom Metazoa; phylum Chordata; class Amphibia; order Caudata; family Salamandridae; genus Calotriton; species Calotriton arnoldi. The sequence continues at coordinate 265,739 of CAWUFW010016918.1, read as the reverse complement.
TTCTTACCCAGAATCCCCTGCAAACCTGACATTTTGCTGAAAAAATCCCTTTTTTCACACATTTTTGTGTGGTAAAGTTGTGGCATCACCGGGCTGACACAAATTTCCTACCACCCAGCATTCCCCCAGGTCTCCCGATAAAAATGGTGCCTCACTCGAGTGGGAGGGCCAAGTACCCGCGACAGGCAAGGGCCCACAACGTATTGAGGCAACCTCAAAATGGCCTATCACAAAACGACCTGGTTTTGCAAGGGAGGTCCCATGACGTTTTGGCCTGGGGCTCGGCGGCCACCTAGGGAAACCTACCAAACCCACACATTTCTGAAAAGTAGACACCCGGGGGATTCCAGGGAGGTATGGCTTGCATGGATCCCCCAACGTTTTCTTACCCAGAATCCCATGCAAACCTGACATTTTGCTGAAAAAATCCCTTTTTACACACATTTTGTGTGGTAAAGTTGTGGCATCACCGGGCTGACACAAATTTCCTACCACCCAGCGTCCCCCCAGGTCTCCCGATAAAAATGGTGCCTCACTCGGGTGGGAGGCCCAAGTACCCGCGACAGGCAAGGGCCCACAACGTATTGAGGCGACCTCAAAATGGTCTTTCACAAAACGACCTGGTTTTGCAAGGGGGTCACCTGGGTTTTGGCCCGTGCTCGGCGGCCATCTAGGGAAACCTACCAAACCCACGCATTTATGAAAAGTAGACACCCAGGGGCTTCCAGGGAGGTATGGCTTGCGTGGATCCCCCAACGTTTCCTTACCCAGAATCCCCTGCAAACCTCAATTTTAGCTGAAAAAATCACTTTATTCAGACATTTTTGTGTGGGAAAGTGTGGCATCACTGGCCTCACACAAATTTCCTACCACCCAGCGTTCCCCCAGGCCTCCCGATAAAAATGGTGCCTCACTTGTGTGGGAGGCCCAAGTACCCGCGACAGGCAAGGGCCCAAAACGTAGTGAGGCGACATCAAAATTGCCTATCTCAAAACCACCTGGTTTTGCAAGGGAGTCACCTTGGTTTTGGCCCCGTGCTCGGCGGCCATCTAGGAAACCTACCAAACCCACACATTTCTGAAACGTAGACACCCGGGGGCTTCCAGGGAGGTATGGCTTGCATGGATCCCCAACGTTTCCTTACCCAGAATCCCTGCAAACCTCAATTTTAGCTGTAAAAGTCACTTTTTTCAGAAATTTTTGTGTGGGAAAGTGTGGCATCACCGGGCTCACACAAATTTCCTACCACCCAGCGATCCACCGGGTCTCCCGATAAAAATGATGCCTCACTCGTGTGGGAGGCCCAAGTAACCGCAACAGGCAAAGGCCCAAAACATTTTTTGATAGGCAATGTTGATGTTGCCTCAAAACGTTTTGTGTACTTGCATGTCGCGGGTACTTGGGCCTCCCACACAAGTGAGGCCCCATTTTTATCGGGAGACCTGGGGGAACGCTGGGTGGTAGGAAATTTGTGTGAGGCCAGTGATGCCACACTTTCCCACACAAAAATGTGTGAAAAAAGTGATTTTTCAGCTAAAATTGAGGTTTGCAGGGATTCTGGGTAGGAAACGTTGGAGATCCACGCAAGCCATACCTCCTGGAAGCCCCCAGGTGTCTACTTTTCAGAAATGTGGGGTTTGGTAGGTTTCCCTAGATGGCCGCTGAGCAGGGCCAAAACCCAGGTGACTCCCTTGCAAAACCAGGTGGTTTTGAGATAGGCAATTTTGATGTCGCCTCACTACGTTTTAGGCCCTTGCCTATCGCGGTACTTGGGCCTCCCACACAAGTGAGGCACCATTTTTATCGGGAGACCTGGGAGACGCTGGGTGGTAGGAAATTTGTGTGAGGCCAGTGATGCCACACTTCCCACACAAAAATGTGTGAAAAAGTGATTTTTTCAGCTAAAATTCAGGTTTGCAGGGATTCTGGGTAAGGAAACGTTGGGATCCACGCAAGCCATACCTCCTGGAAGCCCCGGTGTCTACTTTTCAGAAATGTGTGGGCTTGGTATGTTTCCCTAGATGGCCGCCGAGCACAGGGCAAAACCCAGGTGACCCCCATGCAAAACCAGGTGGTTTTGAGATAGGCAATTTTGATGTCGCCTCACTACGTATTGGGCCCTTGCCTGTCGCGGTACTGGGCCTCCCACACAAGTGAGGCACCATTTTTATCGGGAGACCTGGAGAAGCACTGGGTGGTAGGAAATTTGTGTGAGGCCAGTGATGCCACACTTCCCACACAAAAATGTGTGAAAAAAGTGATTTTTTCAGCTAAAATTGAGGTTTGCAGGGGATTCTGGGTAAGGAAACGTTGGGGGATCCACGCAAGCCATACCTCCCTGGAAGCCCCTGGTGTCTACTTTTCAGAAATGTGTGTGTTTGGTAGGTTTCCCTAGGTGCCGGCAGAGCTAGGGTTCACAAACTACAGCTAGGCACTTTGCCAAAAAGGGTAATTTTCACTGCGAAATTGAGGTGTGACCACGTTGCGTTTTGTGCCGTTTCCTGACGCGGGCACTAGGCCGACCCACACAAGTGAGGTACCATTTTTCTCGTAAGACTTTGGGGAACGCGGGATGGGCAGAAATTTGTGGATCCACGCAGATTCCAGAACTTTCCACCACAGAAATATGGGGAAAATGTGTTTTTTTTGACAATTTTTTAGGTTTGCAAGGGATTCTGGGTAACAGAACCTGGTGGGAGGCAGTCAAGTCACCCCATCCTGGATTCCCCTGGGTGTCTGGTTTTCAAAAATGTATAGGTTTGCTAGGTTTCCCTAGGTGCCGGCAGAGGTAGGGTTCAAAAACTACAGCTAGGCACTTTGCCAAAAAGGGTCATTTTTCACTGCGAAATTGAGGTGTGACCACGTTGCGTTTTGCGCCGTTTCCTGTCGCAGGCACTAGGCCGACCCACACAAGTGAGGTACCATTTTTCTCGTAAGACTTTGGGGAACACGGGGTGGGCGGAAATTTGTGGATCCACGCAGATTCCAGAACTTTCCACCACAGAAATGTGGGGAAAATGTGTTTTTTTGACAATTATTTAGGTTTGCAAGGGATTCTGGGTAACAGAACCTGGTGGGAGGCAGTCAAGTCACCCCATCCTGGATTCCTCTGGGTGTCTAGTTTTCAAAAATGTATAGGTTTGCTAGGTTTCCCTAGGTGCCGGCAGAGCTAGGGTTCAAAAACTACACCTAGGCACTTTGCCAAAAAGGGTCATTTTTCACTGCGAAATTGAAGTGTGACCACGTTGCGTTTTGCGTCGTTTCCTGTCGCAGGCACTAGGCCGACCCACACAAGTGGGGTACCATTTTTCTCATAAGACTTTGGGGAACACGGGGTGGGTGGAAATTTGTGGATCCACGCTGATTCCAGAACTTTCCACCACAGAAATGTGGGGAAAATGTGTTTTTTACCAATTTTTAGGTTTGCAAGGCATTCTGGGTAACAGAACCTGGTGAGAGCCAGTCAAGTCACCCCGTCCTGAATTCCCCTGGGTGTCTAGTTTTCAAAAATGTATAGGTTTGCAAGGTTTCCCTAGGTGCCGGCAGAGGTAGGGTTCAAAAACTACAGCTAGGCACTTTGCAAAAAAAGGGTCATTTTTCACTGTGAAATTGAGGTGTGACCACGTTGCGTTTTGCGCCGTTTCCTGTCGCGGGACTAGGCCGATCCACACAAGTGAGGTACCATTTTTCTTGGAAGACTTTGGGGAACGCGGAGTGGGTGGAAATTTGTGGATCCACACAGATTCCAGAACTTTCCACCACAGAAATGTGGGGAAAATGTGGTTTTTTTGACAATTTTTTAGGTTTGCAAGGGATTCTGGGTAACAGAACCTGGTGGGAGGCAGTCAAGTCACCCCATCCTGGATTCCCCTGGGTGTCTAGTTTTCAAAAATGTATAGGTTTGCTAGGTTTCCTAGGTGCCGGCAGAACTAGGGTTCAAAAACTACACCTAGGCCCTTTGCCATAAAAGGGTCATTTTTCACTGCGAAATTGAAGTGTGACCACGTTGCGTTTTGCGTCGTTTCCTGTCGCAGGCACTAGGCCGACCCACACAAGTGAGGTACCATTTTTCTCATAAGACTTTGGGGAACACGGGGTGGGTGGAAATTTGTGGATCCACGCAGATTCCAGAACTTTCCACCACAGAAATGTGTGGAAAATATGTTTTTTTTGGACAATTTTTTAGGTTTGCAAGGGATTCTGGGTAACAGAACCTGGTGGGAGGCAGTCAAGTCACCCCATCCTGGATTCCCCTGGGTGTCTAGTTTTCAAAAATTTATAGATTTGCTAGGTTTCCCTAGGTGCCGGCAGAGGTAGGGTTCACAAACTACAGCTAGGCACTTTGCAAAAAAAGGGTCATTTTTCACTGCGAAATTGAGGTGTGACCACGTTGCGTTTTGTGCCGTTTCCTGACGCGGGCACTAGGCCGACCCACACAAGTGAGGTACCATTTTTCTCGTAAGACTTTGGGGAACGCGGGATGGGCAGAAATTTGTGGATCCACGCAGATTCCAGAACTTTCCACCACAGAAATATGGGGAAAATGTGTTTTTTTTGACAATTTTTTAGGTTTGCAAGGGATTCTGGGTAACAGAACCTGGTGGGAGGCAGTCAAGTCACCCCATCCTGGATTCCCCTGGGTGTCTGGTTTTCAAAAATGTATAGGTTTGCTAGGTTTCCCTAGGTGCCGGCAGAGGTAGGGTTCAAAAACTACAGCTAGGCACTTTGCCAAAAAAGGGTCATTTTTCACTGCGAAATTGAGGTGTGACCACGTTGCGTTTTGCGCCGTTTCCTGTTGCAGGCACTAGGCCGACCCACACAAGTGAGGTACCATTTTTCTCGTAAGACTTTGGGGAACACGGGGTGGGCGGAAATTTGTGGATCCACACAGATTCCAGAACTTTCCACCACAGAAATGTGGGGAAAATGTGTTTTTTTTTACAATTATTTAGGTTTGCAAGGGATTCTGGGTAACAGAACCTGGTGGGAGGCAGTCAAGTCACCCCATCCTGGATTCCTCTGGGTGTCTAGTTTTCAAAAATGTATAGGTTTGCTAGGTTTCCCTAGGTGCCGGCAGAGCTAGGGTTCAAAAACTACACCTAGGCACTTTGCCAAAAAAGGGTCATTTTTCACTGCGAAATTGAAGTGTGACCACGTTGCGTTTTGCGTCGTTTCCTGTCGCAGGCACTAGGCCGACCCACACAAGTGGGGTACCATTTTTCTCATAAGACTTTGGGGAACACGGGGTGGGTGGAAATTTGTGGATCCACGCTGATTCCAGAACTTTCCACCACAGAAATGTGGGGAAAATGTGTTTTTTTACCAATTTTTTAGGTTTGCAAGGCATTCTGGGTAACAGAACCTGGTGAGAGCCAGTCAAGTCACCCCGTCCTGAATTCCCCTGGGTGTCTAGTTTTCAAAAATGTATAGGTTTGCAAGGTTTCCCTAGGTGCCGGCAGAGGTAGGGTTCAAAAACTACAGCTAGGCACTTTGCAAAAAAAGGGTCATTTTTCACTGTGAAATTGAGGTGTGACCACGTTGCGTTTTGCGCCGTTTCCTGTCGCGGGACTAGGCCGATCCACACAAGTGAGGTACCATTTTTCTTGGAAGACTTTGGGGAACGCGGAGTGGGTGGAAATTTGTGGATCCACACAGATTCCAGAACTTTCCACCACAGAAATGTGGGGAAAATGTGGTTTTTTGACAATTTTTAGGTTTGCAAGGGATTCTGGGTAACAGAACCTGGTGGGAGGCAGTCAAGTCACCCCATCCTGGATTCCCCTGGGTGTCTAGTTTTCAAAAATGTATAGGTTTGCTAGGTTTCCTAGGTGCCGGCAGAACTAGGGTTCAAAAACTACACCTAGGCCCTTTGCCATAAAAGGGTCATTTTTCACTGCGAAATTGAAGTGTGACCACGTTGCGTTTTGCGTCGTTTCCTGTCGCAGGCACTAGGCCGACCCACACAAGTGAGGTACCATTTTTCTCATAAGACTTTGGGGAACACGGGGTGGGTGGAAATTTGTGGATCCACGCAGATTCCAGAACTTTCCACCACAGAAATGTGTGGAAAATGTGTTTTTTTGGACAATTTCTTAGGTTTGCAAGGGATTCTGGGTAACAGAACCTGGTGGGAGGCAGTCAAGTCACCCCATCCTGGATTCCCCTGGGTGTCTAGTTTTCAAAAATTTATAGATTTGCTAGGTTTCCCTAGGTGCCGGCAGAGGTAGGGTTCACAAACTACAGCTAGGCACTTTGCAAAAAAAGGGTCATTTTTCACTGCGAAATTGAGGTGTGACCACGTTGTGTTTTGCGCCGTTTCCTGTCGCGGGCACTAGGCCGACCCACACAAGTGAAGTACCATTTTTCTCGGAAGACTTTGGGGAACGCGGGGTGGGTAGAAATTTGTGGATCCACGCAGATTCCAGAACTTTCCACCACAGAAATGTGGGGAAAATGTGGTTTTTATGACAATTTTTTAGGTTTGCAAGGGATTCTGGGTAACAGAACCTGGTGGGACGCAGTCAAGTCACTCCATCCTGGATTCCCCTGGGTGTCTAGGTTTCAAAAATGTATAGGTTTGCTAGGTTTCCCTAGGTGCCGGCAGAGCTAGGGTTCAAAAACTACACCTAGGCACTTTGCCAAAAAAGGGTCATTTTTCACTGCGAAATTGAAGTGTGACCACGTTGGGTTTTGCGTAATTTCCTGTCGCAGGCACTAGGCCGACCCACACAAGTGACGTACCATTTTTCTCTTAAGACTTTGGGGAACACGGGGTGGGTGGAAATTTGTGGATCCACGCAGATTCCAGAACTTTCCACCACAGAAATATGGGGAAAATGTGTTTTTTTGGCAATTTTTAGGTTTGCAATGATTCTGGGTAACAGAACCTGGTGGGAGGTATTCAAGTCACCCCATCCTGGATTCCCCTGGATGTCTAGTTTTCAAAAATGTATAGGTTTGCTAGGTTTCCCTAGGTGCCCGCAGAGCTAGTGTTCAAAAACTACAGCTAGGCACTTTGCCAACAAAGGGTCATTTTTCACAGCGAAATTGAGGTGTGACCATGTTGCGTTTTGCGCCGTTTCCTGTCGCAGGCACTAGGCTGACCCACACAAGTGAGGTACCATTTTTCTCGTAAGACTTTGGGGAACGCGGTTTGAGTGGAAAATTGTGGATCCACGCAGATTCCAGAACCTTCCACCACAGAAATGTGGGGAAATCTGTTTTTTTTTACAATTTTTTAGGTTTGCAAGGGATTCTGGGTAACAGAACCTGGTGGGAGGCAGTCAAGTCACCCCATCCTGGATTCCCCTGGTTGTCTAGTTTTCAAAAATGTATAGGTTTGCTAGGTTTCCCTAGGTGCCGGCAGAGCTAGGGTTCAAAAACTACACCTAGGCCCTTTGCCAAAAAAGGGTCATTTTTCACTGCGAAATTGAAGTGTGACCACGTTGCGTTTTGCGTCGTTTCCTGTCGCAGGCACTAGGCCGACCCACACAAGTGAGGTACCATTTTTCTCATAAGACTTTGGGGAACACGGGGTGGGTGGAAATTTGTGGATCCACGCAGATTCCAGAACTTTCCCCCACAGAAATGTGTGGAAAATGTGTTTTTTGGACAATTTTTAGGTTTGCAAGGGATTCTGGGTAACAGAACCTGGTGGGAGGCAGTCAAGTCACCCCATCCTGGATTCCCCTGGGTGTCTAGTTTTCAAAAATGTTTAGATTTGCTAGGTTTCCCTAGGTGCCGACAGAGGTAGGGTTCACAAACTACAGCTAGGCACTTTGCAAAAAAAGGGTCATTTTTCACTGCGAAATTGAGGTGTGACCACGTTGCGTTTTGCGCCGTTTCCTGTCGCGGGCACTAGGCCGACCCACACAAGTGAGGTACCATTTTTCTCATAAGACTTTGGGGAACACGGGGTGGGTGGAAATTTGTGGATCCACGCAGATTCCAGAACTTTCCACCACAGAAATGTGTGGAAAATGTGTTTTTTTGGACAATTTTTTAGGTTTGCAAGGGATTCTGGGTAACAGAACCTGGTGGGAGGCAGTCAAGTCACCCCATACTGGATTCCCCTGGGTGTCTAGTTTTCAAAAATGTATAGATTTGCTAGGTTTCCCTAGGTGCCGGCAGAGGTAGGGTTCACAAACTACAGCTAGGCACTTTGTAAAAAAAGGGTCATTTTTCACTGCGAAATTGAGGTGTGACCACGTTGCGTTTTGTGCCGTTTCCTGTCGCGGACACTAGGCCGACCCACACAAGTGAGGTACCATTTTTCTCGAAGACTTTGGGGAACGCGGGGTGGGTAGAAATTTGTGGATCCACGCAGATTCCAGAACTTTCCACCACAGAAATGTGGGGAAAATGTGGTTTTTATGACAATTTTTTAGGTTTGCAAGGGATTCTGGGTAACAGAACCTGGTGGGAGGCAGTCAAGTCACTCCATCTTGGATTCCCCTGGGTGTCTAGGTTTCAAAAATGTATAGGTTTGCTAGGTTTCCCTAGGTGCCGGCAGAGCTAGGGTTCAAAAACTACACCTAGGCACTTTGCCAAAAAAAGGGTCATTTTTCACTGCGAAATTGAAGTGTGACCACGTTGCGTTTTGCGTCATTTCCTGTCGCAGGCACTAGGCCGACCCACACAAGTGAGGTACCATTTTTCTCATAAGACTTTGGGGAACACGGGGTGGGTGGAAATTTGTGGATCCACGCAGATTCCAGAACTTTCCACAACAGAAATGTGGGGAAAATGTGTTTTTTTTAACAATTTTTTAGGTTTGCGAGGGATTCTGGGTAACAGAATCTGGTGGGAGGCAGTCAAGTCACCCCATCCTGGATTCCCCTGGGTGTCTAGTTTTCAAAAATGTATAGGTTTGCTAGGTTTCCCTAGGTGCCGGCAGAGCTAGGGTTCAAAAACTACAGCTAGGCACTTTGCCAAAAAAGGGTCATTTTTCTCTGCGAAATTGAGGTGTGACCACGTTGCGTTTTGCGCCGTTTCCTGTCGCAGGCACTAGGCCTACCCACACAAGTGAGGTACCATTTTCCTCGTAGGACTTTGGGGAACGCGGGGTGGGTAGAAATTTGTGGATCCACGCAGATTCCAGAAATGTGGGGAAAATTTGGTTTTTTGATAATATTTTAGGTTTGTGAGGGATTCTGGGTAACAGAACCTGGTGGGAGGCAGTCAAGTCACCCCATCCTGGATTCCCCTGGGTGTCTAGTTTTAAAAAATGTATAGGTTTGCTAGGTTTCCCTAGGTGCCGGCAGAGATAGGGTTGAAAAACTACAGCTAGTCACTTTGCCAAAAAAGGTTCATTTTTCACTGCGAAATTGAGGTGTGACCACGTTGCGTTTTGCACCGTTGCCTGTCGCAGGCACTAGGCCGACCCACACAAGTGAGGTACCATTTTTCTCGTATGACTTTGGGGAACGCGGGGTGGGTAGAAATTTGTGGATCCACGCAGATTACAGAACTTTCCACCACAGAAATATGGGGAAAATGTGTTTTTTTGGACAATTTTGTAGGTTTGCGAGGAATTCTGGGTAACGGAACCTGGTGGGAGGCAGTCAAGTCACCCCATCCTGGATTCCCCTGGGTGTCTAGTTTCCAAAAATGTATAGGTTTGCTAGGTTTCCCTAGGTGCCGGCAGAGCTAGGGTTCAAAAACTACAGCTAGGCACTTTGCAAATAAAGGGTCATTTTTCACTGTGAAAATGTGGTGCGTCCACGTTGCGTTTTGCGCTGCTTCCTGTCGCGGGCACTAGGCCTACCCACACAAGTGAGGTACCATTGTTTTTGGAAGACCTGGGGGAACGCGGGGTGGGTAGAATTTTGTGGATCCGCGCAGATTCCAGAACTTTCCACCACAGAAAAGTGAGGAAAATTTGTTTTTTTACCAATTTTTTAGGTTTGCAAGGGATTCTGGGTAACAGAACCTGGTGAGAGCCAGTCAAGTCACCCCGTCCTGAATTCCCCTGGGTGTCTAGTGTTCAAAAATGTATAGGTTTGCTATGTTTCCCTAAGTGCCCGCAGAGCTAGAATTCAAAAACTACAGCTAGGCACTTTGCAAAAAAAGGGTAATTTTTCATTGTGAAAATGTGATACGTCCACGTTGCATTTTGAGCCATTTCCTGTTGTGGGCACAAGGCCTACCCACACAAGTGAGGTACCATTTTTATCGGGAGACTTAGAGTAACACAGAATTGTAGAGCAACTGTTATTACCTATTGACTTTCGATGCATTTCTGCCTTCCAAATGAAAGACAATGTGTAAAAAATAAGTCATTTTGAAAAATGACCTATAATTCTCATGCTAATATGGGTACTCCCAATTTCGGAAATGTGCAAATATCTACTGTTTCTAAAATCTACATTTTGTTCCCATTTCAGAAATACATAGGTGTCTTTCATAACAATTTTTCCATGTATACATTTTCCCAAAATAATTGCTATATACCCGGTACATAATAAAAAACCATTGCAAGATGCTGCTCAGTTATTGGATCTGGGTTCGTCGGGTTCTTGGTGAACCTACAAGTCCTATATATCCCCACAACCAGAAAGGTCCAGCGGATATAACGTTATATTGCTTTCAAATAGCTGTCATAATTAGAAGAAGTTACAGGTGAAAACGTTGACACAAATGGCTGTTTTTTTCAACTAATTTTAAATTTTTCCTTCATTTAACTGTTAGTTTCTATAAGGAAAACTTTAAGGATCTACACAAATGACCCTTTGCTGAATTCAGAATTTTGTCTACTTTTCAGAAATGTATGGCTTTTCAGGATCCATTATTGGTTTCATACCCATTTCTACCATTAACTGGAAGGAGGTTGAAAGCACAAAAAGTAGCAAAAATAGGCTATGTCCCAGAAAAATGCCAAAACTGTGTAAAAAAGTTGGTTTTCTGACAAAAGTCTGCTTGTCCCCGAAAGCTGGGAAGATGGTGATTTCAGCACCACAACCCCTTTTTGATGCCATTTGCAGGGAAAAAACAAGACGCTTTCATCTGTAGCCCTTTTTTCGCATTTTCCCCAAAAAACAACATTTTGCTGTATTTTGGCTAATTTCTGGGTCCCCTCCAGGGGAATACACAAACCCTGGGTACCTTTACAATCCCCATTATGTTAGAAAAAAAGGACGCAAATTTGGCGTGGATACCTTATGTGGTCAAAAAGTTACAGGGGCCTAAGCGCGCACTACCCCAAATAGCCAAAAAAAGGCTTAGCACAGGGGGGGAAAAGGCCTAGCAGCGAAGGGGTTAATGCAGTTTTAGGGAAGGAATATAGTCCCTGGGCTCATGATTAGCAGGAACCCAGGGCACACTCAGTCAAAGAACATCAGCAATTAAGCAAAAAGTGGGGGCATACCATGTGGAAAGATGGCACTTTCTCACACATTGCTAAAGCATTCATCAGGCAGGAGTGACCCCTTAATTAAATTGCTGTCAATGGACCCTTTAACCTGCAGCAATTAGTCCCATATGTCAAATGCCCCTTTCTTTTTGATTTTTTTATAGTCCCTGCAATTAATTTGTTAATTTTTTGTGGTGATTAATATTGTGCACGAGAGGGGGGCGTGGCTTAGCCGTGCTGCAAGATGGCCGCTCTCTGAGAGGGCTCCGTCGGCCAGACTAGTAAATCCTAAATTTATACGCTGGATTCAGGCATAAAAACCTGGAAATATATGCCTGATCAGCGAGGCTACAAGTGAAGGCAGCAGGGGGAGCCTAAAAAGTGAACGGGCTATGATCGCTGGCTTTGGGGCCACGGAAGGCGACTGACGAGCCCGACCGGCCGCAAGAGGAATCGCCGGAGAGCGCAAACCCCGCCATGCTCTGACTGACTGCGATGAGCACGGAGGAGGCCCTCGCCGCTGTGCGCTGCTGAGAACTGCGCACACTACCCAGTGAGGCAACCTGTGGAGGATCGCCCTTCTGTGTCCCCGGGGAGGTGCCGGCACTGACTCCGTAGCGGGGAGACCTGCCCGCATCTGCTGAGAAAGAGGCTGCAGCCAGCGGCACCGGAGAACTACGCTGGGCTGGGGGCCCCGTCCGGAAATCAGAAGGGAAAACAGAGAACCTGCGAGAACTGAGGTGAGGCAAGCGGCGAGGTGTTGGGGGCCCCCTACCAAAATCTGCCTGGTGGTCCTGCACACGGAACCCGGCTGACGTAGGCTCAAAATGGCACCCGGCTGTCCCCCCACATCATAATGGCCAGTTCCTGGAGCTACCTCGGCGGCGCGAAGGGGCCTGCGGAGGGAAGGCACAGAGTATAACATGGCCCCCAACATCATGATGGCCGGAGTCTAATGGTGCCCCAGGAATAAGTTAGCCTGTACGGAGAGGGAGATCTAGACCGCCTGGTGCTCGAGGGAAAATTGGCCATTGACAGGACCTTTATCCCTCTCTATTACTGGGCCACAGAGCACAGGGGCAGACAAGGAGACACACTAGCCAAGCCCTCTTGAGGAGGCCCACCGGGCTATAGCTGGAGAGTCTTTTCGGGCCCCGGGGGTGCTCAGCACAGGCCCGCGAAGGCAACTGGGGAAGAGTCAACTGACACACACAGAGGGGACATCCCGGCTAGCGAGGTCTGCAAGCAGAACAACTTGAGGGACAAAGTTGACCTAAACTGGTCAGACAGTGCGTGCAGTTGGCAATAGAATTTGTGCAATGGAAGTGGAGCTGCAATCTATATTACATAATGGAAAAACCAGACACCAAACAATCTAGGCTAAACTTCGACAATAGCAAAAGACTGACTAGACACGCTGAATCGGAAGCACAGCAAGACATAGTAACTTCACCCAGGGAGGAGACTGCTCAGGATAATGTGGACCTCTGTACCCTGCTGTTGGAAATTAAATCTAGTCTCCAAAAAATTGATGATAAGCTGCATGCCATGACCACCAGATTAGACCAAGTGAAAGGGAAAGTAGACGTCCATGAGACCAGACTAGATGCACTGGAAAATAGAGCCGAAGACGCGCACAAATTTTAAGTGGACACTATGCTCCAAATGGAAAAAGTGCTATCAGTCATTAGAGCCAAGAAAGAAGACTTGGAGGCCCGCTCACGGCGGAACAACCTTCGCATCACCAGGGTTCCAGAAACAACTGCCATGACAAAAATGAAGCAGTATGTTGAAACGCTGCTCAAAGATCAGTTTGGCGCTGACCTGTCCCCAGTGTTCATTGTCGAAAAGGCCCACCGCTCTCTGGCTCCCAAGCCGCCGGTGGGAGCGCCACCAAGACCGATTATTGCAAGAATATTGAACTACAGGGACTGGGATGCAGTACTCTGATTGGCGAGGGAAAGGGGCACAGTACAGCACCAAGGGAACAGCCTGGCCTTTTATCCGGACTTGACCCCCGGCGTGCAGGCCGCGCGTAGGGAATTCCTCCCGGTCGAGAGACTGCTCCAAAAGACGAACACTCCCTATGCACTACTATACCCAGCGAAGCTGCGCATCACCTATGAAGGGAGAGCACATTATTTTACGGATGCAAGGTCAGCTCTAAAGTTCGCTAAGCTCATAGGAAGCGCCAAATCTGCTGCGTTAAGATCCGCACAGGCTGGCAACACTGTGAATTTGAGCGATAACGACTAAGTGACAACGTAGCCCCACTGGAAGAGGCAAATCACAGGACAGACGCTTGCGGGCGTGACCGCTGGAGGAGAAAAGTAGCGACAAACCATTCAGTCAGTCAGTAGTAAGTTTATTCGATCATTATCAAGTAAGATCATAAAAGTGCATAATAAAACATTAGACTATAAGTTACTCCCACAGATAATGTACAATAATAATTCATCATTCCTAAAAACGCTTATTAACAAAAGTTACAAAGTTCACTTTGGGTTAAAATATAAACGTACACAGATGCAAAATTAAATATAGGCTAAATTACAATATATCATCAAGATTGGTATAAAATTGACACAGTAAGTATTAAAAACAGTTATGGTCCCAGAGACTTTCTTCTTTTCATACAGGCCCATAAGAATGACGCTACAGAGAAGCAGACTAAGTGGTCGGAAAGTGATTTTAAAAAAACCAGTGCAACCCTACATTGTTTAAAATTATGCCTCCTTAAGATCTGTGCAATATACTCTTTCCTTTCCCTGTGGTAATGTCCACAGAAAAATACTAGATGGAGATCAGTTTGAGCGGAATTCATGTCACAAGGACAGGGGGTCAATTCTGAGTAACTGAACCTTTTTTCCGGGAACCCTAGCATCAGTGATATCAAATTTAAGCGGAACCGCAATAATATAAATTTGTGTTGCGGTATGGAGACCTCCTCTAGATAAGAATATCCTCCTGTTAAAACAGTAGGAAATGGTTGGTAGGCAAGGACTGACTTTTTCTTAAAGTTCTTTTCCCTACGAGTATATTCAGCCTTCACCTTAAATATATCCACCAACCTTTGTCTTGACATCAGCCTACAGGCAATTGGGTCCTTAAATAACTCTTTCAATCCCATCGCGGTCAGTTCTAATTCGACATAGTTTAGCCATCTAATCCTTTTGTGGTTATCCAGTCTCAGGCAGTCTCTTATAATGTTTTGAGTTAGAGGCACTGTGTCCCTTCGCCAAATAGAAAGCCACAAAAGGATAGGGGCCAATCTAATTGCATCCGTAATATACGGTAGGCCCAGCTCTATATGTAGTATATAGTTGGAAGTAGTCTGTGGAAGGGAGACAAGGGATTTGAAAAATTTGTTTTCTGAGGATTGTAGTAGGTCGGCATGGGCCATGCCCCAAACACCCGCCCCATAGGTAGGCACGGCATTAGTTTTCGCTTGGTAGATGTTTTTGATAGCAGCTAAAGGTTTCGCACCCATCCTAGACATAAATGTCTTTAGCGCTGTTAAGCTCTTCTCCATACCCATGGCCCTTCCGTTGATTAACCGTGACCAGGTTTGATTTCTATCAAAGAGTACCCCAAGGTAGGGGAAAGACTCCACCGCCTCAATTTTCCCTGATTCCAAGTGAAAATGAGGCATTTTCTGTCGGACTCCACCCCCAGCTGTAATTACAAATGATTTTGTCTGATTAACCTTAACCTTCAGGTCCAGAGAACCCATGAAGGTCGTGTAGGCAGTAATTAGACGTTGCAGCCCTATTCCCGTTCTGGCGATAAGGGCTGCATCGTCTGCGTAAGCCAGAATTGGAAGGTGAGTGGAATCACACACAGGGAGGTCAGGGGTTGCACCCAGAAGGGCCTTCTCCACGCCGTTCTTATAAATGGAAAAAAGGAATGACGCGGGGACACAGCCCTGCCTTACCCCCCTTAAAATCTTAAATGGGCGAGTGCACTTCCCATTTTTCCCATATCTGACCGGCGCGGAGGTGTCAATGTACAGTTGTCGAATAAAATCAATTATTGGGAGGTCAATCCCCAATTTTTCCATTATATACTAGAGCCTTGAGTGGGAAACGCAGTTGAATGCTGCTGAAAGACCCATAAAGGCAAGATAGATTTTCCCAACCTTAGCCCTGGTATATTTGTCCTTGATCAGTGAGAGGTTTAAACACTGATCTACGGTACTTTTTCCCTGTTTAAACCCGTACTGAGATTGCATTAGCACTTCCTTATCTAATGCCCAAGCCTCTAGCCTAGAAAAAAGTAATCGGCCCATGAGCTTCGCTGTAGTATCTGTTGGACTTGGCCCTTTTTGGCAGGTTCACCCCTGAACTTTTTGCCTTATATGTAACTTGGTGTTAGTAGTTTTAAGTCTCTGGGCACTTTAGCACTGTGGTCCCGTGTAAAGTGCGTGCGTGCTGTGTGCGTGTGTGGTGAGACTGGCCTGCCCTCCCATAGGAATGCATTGAGGATGAGTGTGTCAGTGGTAATTCCTGTTATGAGAGGTGCAGCATGGTCAAGTCTAGTATGTCTGAATTCGTGAGAATAAATGCTGCGCAATGGTGTGCGCAGATTTATGGTGACTGGTAGAGAAATGCCACTTCTAGAAGTTGGCATTTCTGTGTGCTCTGTGTCTGCCTGCCTGATGTGAATTGCATGTCTGGCTTGTGAGTGACAGGGGCTGGGAGGTGTGTGTGGCTCCAGGAGGGGCAGGGTGAGTCAGCGCAGGGCTGAATAGAGAGATCTGCATGCAGATAGGAGGGAGGAGTTGCACCTGGGACCTGAATAGGGCTGTGCCTTCCCTCCACAATGCTGGCTCCACCTCCTGTGGTGCGTCTGATGTCCCCAGCCTACACTATGAAAAGGAGAGAGGAGCTAAGCAAAACAAAGTGCTCCAAAGCTCCCCTAAACCAGTTCTGACTGGTATCTCCCAAGCCCTGCACCTTTAGACAAAGGAATTCTGTGTATAAAAGAAGGGGCTGTGACCCCAGAAAAATGTTCATTTGAGTCTTGGTGTGCTGTTCCTGCCGGGGCGTGCTGCTGCTGGGGCCCAGGGGGGGCTGCCATGAGGGCTTGCCTCCCTGGGCCCTGCATTGCCCCTTGATGCCTAAAGGACTTTTGGGACCCCTTTTGCTTGTCATCCTCCAGGACCTTTGCTGCATCTCTTGCGCCCTGTGTGCGCTTTATTTTTATTTTACCAGGAGAGAGGTGCTGGCGTTTGCAGCACTGCGCTGCAGCAGGAGAACGAGGGAATCCCCAGCGTAGGGATTCCCCCGCAGTACGCACGCCGAGCGGGAGCCCACCCCGCTTTATGTTTATTTGTCCCCATGGCCGCTTTATGCCTAAAGTGAGCGGGTGCCCACCCCGCTCTTATGCCGCAAATCATCTTTATTCTAATGGCGGGAGCCCACCCCGCTTCGAGCGTTTCAAAAACCGGGTGCCCACCCCGCTCTATATTTTAAATCAGGAGGGAGCCTACCCCTCATTGTCCGCGTTATAATTATTTTTAGACGCAGGTGCCCACTCCGCGTTCTACTGCTGGGAAAGTTTCACCGCCGCAGCCCGATCTGAAATGCACTGGCGGGAGGCTGCCGATCGCAGCGCGGCCGGAGCGGAAGTCAGGCAGCGTGGTGCCTGACTTGGGGCGGGACTTCCGCATTAGCGAAGGAAGCCCGGCCCCGTGTCCACAGGAGAGCGGAGAGAGTCCTGCCTTCACCCCGGTGCCGGAGAGAATGTCCAGCGAAGGGACCAGTTGGAGTGCCAGTCCGGAGGTCGATGGCTTCGCGAGCGGGGCCCCCGTGAGCTGTGGGAGCCCCGCAGGTTATCGGGAAGAGAGGAGCAGAGTTCCCACGCAAGCCCCCGTGAGTAGGGGCTTCATCCGTGTTATGGTGCCTTGTGAGGCACAGTGTTGCTCCCCCAGGGCACTGCCAGTGCCAGCCTTTGTTGGTGCCGGTTCGAGGCACAATATATGAGCAGCCCCACCTGGCAGCGGGTCGCTCCAATGTGGGGCAAGTTTATTTACAAGCCCCGTGGGGGCCAGAGGGCACCGTAGTGCTGGGCCCCTATTTTCATTTACAGCTGCCCCGCTTGCTAGAGGGCAGCTGCCACGCTTTGGGGGCATGTTGTTTGGAGAGCCCGTGTGCTCCTTCGGGGGGGGGTCAATGTGATTAAAAAAAGCCTCGGTGGTGGCCCCGAGGGCACAGTGGTGCCAGGGCCCCTTTCCCTATTCACACCTGCACTGCACCAGCGTGGGCAGCTGCAACATTTTGCACATTGATTCCAAGGGCCCAGTGAGAGCCCAGGCCTTCATTTAATCTTCACAGCTGCCCAGCAAGTAGTGGGCAGCTGCATCGTTTAGGCCATTCCTTCTTTGGGGGGGCCTGTCTTTTGAGTTAGGAGTGAGATGCACTCCTTGGCCCCATACTTTCACAGCTGCGCAGCACTTAGTGCCAGCTGCTACGTTTAGGTTTGCGCAATGGCGCACTTGGATTCAGCTGCTAGGCAGCGCGCCCTGACTTTTGGACATAGGGCATTTTGAGCCCCTTTTGAGATGGCCAGTTGGCCAGGGGGACTGTTAGGTTTGTAGGGCGCCAGACCCTAATGTGATTTGTGTCCTAATATGTGGTGCTAGGAAATGTGATGCATTTACTATGCTTTACGCACCCTGTTTATACCTCTAATGTACTTTCATGATTATGAGGTTTTGCATAATGTGTTTATGCTTGTGAGGTTATTATTCCCTAATGCGTTTAGGTTGTGAGTTATTCTCTACTGTGAGTTATGCCCCTAATGTAAGTTATACTTAGGAGGTTATTGTCTAATGTGTTTAGGCTTATGAGGTTGGCGCAGAATGTATTTCACGCCTAATGTGATGATGACTGCATAATATGATTTATTTTGCAGGATGATGCTGAGTACAGCGTTTGCCAGTGATTACTGGTTGTGTTCTATGTTTATTATATGTTCTACATTTATTATCTTTACTAAGTGATGGTTCTGACAGTGGCCCACGTGGCCCTGTCATGTGTATATAATCCCCTGTAAATATTGCCCAATGCCAGTTGGTACAGTGTATATTATGTGATTACTATTCTAATGTGTTTTATTACAATACAAAGGCTATTTTTATATATAACCTTGTGTGGAGTTCCTTTTTGTGGTGTGCCTAGTATGTTGTTGCTGTGTGTGTGTTGCGCAAACGCTTTACACATTGCCACCGGGATAAGCTGACTGCTCATGCCAAGCTACCAAGGGGGTGAGCAGGGGTTATCTTTGGCGTGTAACTCCCTCGCCCTGACTAGAGTGGTGGTCTCTGCCTGGCTTTGGCGCAAGCCTTAGCCAACCAGAGATCCCATTTCTAACATTGGTTGTCAGCGGTGAGGATAGGACTTGCGTTTGCGCAGTACCACAGCGACAACTGGCTGCACTACAAAACTCTGCATTTAGATAGTCACATGGAAGGGGATTATTGTTTCCGAGTTTGTTTTAAGAGTCATTTCATTGAAATGTATTTTATTGTTGCACTATGAGTTGGGTGTCCTGCCAAGGACAGAAACCAGAGAATCTGGAGGAGTGTGACTGCCCTTGTGCAGACTGCTATTTCTTGGGTTGGCCTGAAGCTTAAGGAGTTGACTGCCCCTGTGCTGTCTGCTATTTCTAGGGTTGGCCTACACTGGTAACTTAATTGGCATGGAGTAACTAGCTCGGGAGGGTAGATTATCCCCGAAGTGCAGTGTTAGTTTCTGGAATTCCCAGTAAGGATGGGATCCAGTGGTGGCAGCAATATGTAGTCCAGTGCAGGAAGTCCCATTCCCAGTTCCCATAGTATGGTACCTGGTTCCCGGTTAAGAGGGGAACAGGTTGTGTCTCAGGGGCAGTAAGATGCTGTCTCACCAGTCTTGTGGGGGGGAGTGTGGATGAATGTTGTGATGCACTGGACGTTTGGGTGATTGGTTAGCACGGTAAATGGTGTTAAAGGGCTGTTCAATCTGTTTTGTCAGAGAGAACATGCCCCGTAATTGTTTTCCGGAGTCGCGCCAGCACCTGTTGGAGTGTGTGAGTTCTTTGATTCAAGGGAGCTTGCATTGGGGAGTGAGAATAGAGGAATGGTGCAGGTGTCTTCCAACCCAGAGTGGTGGAAATGGTTCAGAGTAGCCCAGCTAGGTGACCTTATAGTGAGGAGGTTTTAGGGACTCACATCCTGTCTCGCAGGAGAAGGAGTGAGATTGGGCTGTGTCCCGAAGTGCCCGCACCTCAGTCTCCAGTACTGGTTGGTTCTTAGAGGGAACACCAGGTAGGGAGCCTAGTCTGTCCTGTTGGACTGTTCTTCGAGGGGGATCTCCCCGTGTTAGGTGAGCTGGGAGTGCCTGTAATCAGACCTCCATCAGTTCTAGTGTCTGGCAGTACCGCTCCAGTTGGGAGGGTGCAGAAGTCCAGAGTGAGGGGTGAGAGGGGGAAAGAGTCCCCAGTGGAAGAACCATTGGGTCAGGGGCCAGCCAGAAGGGCTGAGCCTCATAGGATTGGCCATGGTGATGCCACTTCTGTGCTGGGGCATCTTCACGCACTGTCAGAGGGACAGGAGGTCGTGAGCTCTGCGCCAGATTGCTGGGGCATCTTCACGCACTGTCAGAGGGACAGGAGGTTGTGAGCTCTGCGCCAGATTGCTGGGGCATCTTCACGCAATGTCAGAGGGACAGGAGGTCGTGAGCTCTGCGCCAGGCAGACTGTCACATGGCACGCTAGGTATGTGTCACCCTCAGGAAGTCCTGGTTCGCCAGGCATCTGACCAGAGGGTAGCGTCCCTGGGTTGGGGAGCCAGGTTCAGGTGTTTGCCTGTCCTGCACAGCAGGGCGGCTGTAGTCAGTGTCCTGGCCGGTTTGCCTTCTAGGGGGTACCACTCCAGTGGGGAGGGTATCGGACTCTGGAAGGGGGTGCAGAGGAGGGAGTCCTCGCCTCTGACCCCGGTGCAGCCGGTGAATTTGTGTCCCAGGTGGTAGACCAGTTGATGGAGTGAGGTCCTGAACTGGTGGGAGAGTTGTGTTCTGGTGGGTGCTTCTCCTGGGGAGTGCAGAACCCCAGAAGTAGAGGTAGGGTGAGGAGATGCTTCACCCGTGACCTCTGGTCAGCCTGAGGGTGCGGACCCTAGGTTGGAGGATCCGTGGTAGTTTGGAACTACACTGAGAGGGAGAGTGGAGAATGGCTATTGTATGCCAGGGGTTACTGCCCCCCACTCTGTGGATTGGCAAGGACCAGTGGCATCTGGGTGGCCTAGGGCCTGGTCCTGGCCGTGGACAACTAAGGAGTACCGGTGGGGTAGCCTAGTTGGTCCTGAGTTTTTTTTCTCTTAAATGGATTCCATGGTTTCCAAGTGGCGTAGGACCGGAGTGTGTCCCTGCAGTGCGGGCCCGTGTCCGTGTCCTATCGCCCCAAGCAGGGAAGCCCATCATGTTGGTGATTGGTCTGCCCTGCGTTTTGGCTGGAAGGGGGTTGTGTTGGACTTGGCCCTTTTTGGCAGGTTCACCCCTGAACTTTTTGCCTTATATGTAACTTGGTGTTAGTAGTTTTAAGTCTCTGGGCACTTTAGCACGGTGGTCCAGTGTAAAGTACGTGCGCGCTGTGTGCGTGTGGGGTGAGACTGGCCTGCCCTCCCATAGGAATGCATTGAGGATGAGTGTGTCAGTGGTAATTCCTGTTATGAGAGGTGCAGCATGGTCAAGTCTAGTATGTCTGAATTCGTGAGAATAAATGCTGCGCAATGGTGTGCGCAGATTTATGGTGACTGGTAGAGAAATGCCACTTCTAGAAGTTGGCATTTCTGTGTGCTCTGTGTCTGCCTGCCTGATGTGAATTGCATGTCTGGCTTGTGAGTGACAGGGGCTGGGAGGTGTGTGTGGCTCCAGGAGGGGCAGGGTGAGTCAGCGCAGGGCTGAATAGAGAGATCTGCATGCAGATAGGAGGGAGGAGTTGCACCTGGGACGTGAATAGGGCTGTGCCTTCCCTCCACAATGCTGGCTCCACCTCCTGTGGTGCGTCTGATGTCCCCAGCCTACACTATGAAAAGGAGAGAGGAGCTGAGCAAAACAAAGTGCTCCAAAGCTCCCCTAAACCAGTTCTGACTGGTATCTCCCAAGCCCTGCACCTTTAGACAAAGGAATTCTGTGTATAAAAGAAGGGGCTGTGACCCCAGAAAAATGTTCAGTTGAGTCTTGGTGTGCTGTTCCTGCCGGGGCGTGCTGCTGCTGGGGCCCAGGGGGGGCTGTCATGAGGGCTTGCCTCCCTGGGCCCTGCATTGCCCCTTGATGCCTAAAGGACTTTTGGGACCCCTTTTGCTTGTCATCCTCCAGGACCTTTGCTGCATCTCTTGCGCCGTGTGTGCGCTTTATTTTTATTTTACCAGGAGAGAGGAGCTGGCGTTTGCAGCACTGCGCTGCAGCAGGAGAACGAGGGAATCCCCAGCGTAGGGATTCCCCCGCAGTACGCACGCCGAGCGGGAGCCCACCCCGCTTTATGTTTATTTGTCCCCATGGCCGCTTTATGCCTAAAGTGAGCGGGTGCCCATGAAGTACTGGGTTTTATTGGACCCAGCGGTGCCAGTGAACACACCCAATGACCTCGAGTTCTTCCTGTCTCAGACTACAGAAACACAGAGTCTTCTTGGTGGCTTCAAAGATCAATTTATTGGCTGCAGCCAGCAACAGGTATCCTAGAAGTACAACAATGTGTATGTTCTCAGGAGACTGCCTTCTCATGGAAACCAGCTATCTCTTTTATACAGAATATTATGCTTTAGGCAAACATTCCTTATTTTTACAGTGGGTCATTCACATATTTCTTACAACAAAAGAAAAGACAGATTCATGATGACAAGCCCATTTTCAGTTTGTCCAGCCCACAACCAAATACCCAGTGAGGCCCAACACCTGCAACAGATATAATCTGGACCCCTAATAAAACCGGGCACCTCCTCCTCGTAAAGCAGGTCATAAAGAAAGAGCAGTGACAGGTGTGAATAAGATTTAGATATAGATGTGTGCAATGAAGGGTTTATGGCATGCTGCACCTGGGCCCCTAATCTCGATCGGCCACTGGGAACTAAAACTGGCCGAACAGGTTCTGGCTCTGGACAGTGGAGTCAGCTTGCCCAGGTCACTGAAAGTGTACGTGTCCCCTAAGGCGCGTTTTGGCTTTAGTCATTGCCTTATGTGAGGGCAACCACAAAATGGCTGCCGTACACAAAATGGAACCCGAGGGTTCACAAGGGAATCGTTAATATTAGAGTGATCCCGTCACTCGAATATGACGCAAATACTCAGATATAGCATACCTGTCATTACCGGTCTGCTGATACCAAAATCGTCATGTTACAATGATGTTAATGACACAGGTCCAGAATTTTCAGTACCACAGACCCTCCTTTTGCCCTTACATAGGCAATTTACTTACACTCATGCTAATCTGAGTCTAGGTCTATGTTCATGAATTCATTGAGATGTTGCTGTAGCATCATCCTATTACTTAGCTCGTCCCTTGATACAGGTTTCCTTACACATGATGTAACACATAGGCCGCATATGGCAGGAACACACTGTATGCACAGACAAAACAGGAAAAGGATGGCTAGAAGTATCCCAATGACCATCAGAACTTTCCATCCCCAGGTGGATAACAGTTCCCAGAACCATCCCATCAACGACCAGTCTCCTTCATCTATATGGATGGATTCAGAGATCCTATGTAGTTTGGAGATGGCCTGGTACACTGTTGGAGCGTTATCTGGAATGAAAATGCAACAACTGGATTGGATCACTCTACATACCCCACCACGGTCTGCAAGTATGATGTCTAACGCGACCCTGTTCTGCAGGGTCATAAGGCGGTCCGACTGGAGCTCAGCAGTCAAATTATTAAGGGCACCGACAGTTTCGACTATGGTGGATTCAACCACTCGCGTCAATTGCCTCACATTCCTGTTGTTAGCCATAGGTCCCCAGAACGGCAGAAAACCCCTAAAGAAGTCTCCCGCTTCTTGTCCTGCAGTGTCTTCCTTGCTGAAGACACCCCTAATTCTTCTTATCTTATGGTAATCTGCCGCAGCTGTGTAGGTGGGAGGCAACAGGAATGAAACGAAGCATGTGCCCGAGAAGTCAGGGGGCAACCACGTGTAGGCCCTATCATGGCAGATAAAGTAGGTACCCCTAGCTGCTAAGAACAAAGGGGAAGTCTGAGACGCAAAAATATACGTTTCAGTGCAGATACTCTTCCCTAACTGAGCTCTTGGATTCTTGCCATTACCTTGCAGACATAGATGACCCTGATGGGGTACAATCCAAATTGGAGCGGATCTTTTTGCTTGCTGGTTCTCGCTCAGACTCGCTCCATATCCAGTCACGTTCCATCCAATATACGCTAGTGTCTCATCTTCCGGGATAGTTTCGTAGGAACTAGTTCCCCTTATCATGTCGACTATCCCCTTAACTAGAGCACTATTCTTTGGGTTGTCTTTGACGGAACGTAGGGGGTGGATTTCGCGAGCATAGATGAACATCGTTCGGTATGCCCACACAGAACCATTGTAGCTGAATGGCAGCACTAGGTAGGGAATACCTTTCTCAGTAGTATGAGGCATAAGGCCACACACCCAACAGTTGGTTCTGTTCACTACTAGCTGGTGTTGGTGTAAGAGCTGAACAAAGGAGTTGTTCATAAACTCTAATCTTCTAACGGACTCGTGTTCAGGTAGAGGGTGAAAAGAATGTGAGGAGATAGTAGAGGAAGGCATGGGCTGTACAGTGGGTGCAGATGTCACTTGAAAAGAGAATATGATATACCCCACTAAAGACATCATTAGACTAAGTAAAATACAAAGACACATAATTAGAAAACATTTTCTGCTCATGGTTGCACATATTTTCCTCTTGAAACTTATTCTTTCAACAGGTCTCTCCATCTGAAAAGGCTCCATCCTCTAACGTGCTGTTCTTGGCAGTTGGTTTTCTTCACTTGAGAGTGTTTCTGAATGTCCCAGGGAACGCCCTAGAACAAACCAGACCAGTAGACCTTGTGTCCGCAGGCTACACACTCAAGTCTTTTCACCACGACCCTACAGCTGAACCCGGATGGTGGTTCAAAAACAGGTTTTCGGATGGGAGGACCAAAATTTCATTTTATTTGTCCATGACTCTCGGTCGCAAGTTATAACGGCTTTTTCCAGGCAATGTCTGGTCGCAAAACAAAAGTTCAGGCTCAGTAGTGTCCAATCGAAGCGGTGATGGTATTGCTCTTTGGAGAAGATCGTCACTTTCTCGCTCAGAATTTGTCCCTGTGACGTGTGCGTCACTAAAAGGCAGAAAACGAGGCACTGTTTCAGTTTCCGAGTCAGCAATTCCCTCCTGGACCCACCAGTCATATGGTAGAGGCAAAGGGACCCTCTTACAGTGTACGCCGTGGATCCAGTTTTTCTTCCCTTGTACTCGCACTGCAGATCTTGTGGACAAAATCACCAAATAGGGGCCAATCCAGCGGGGCTGATCGTTCTTTGTCCGCTGAAAGTTCTTGATTAACACCCACGATCCGGGATTGATTGCATGCCCTGGATCTTTAGAAGCCTGAGGCAGTGTATTATGAACCTGTTGGTGTAAAACACGCAATTTAGCCGTCAAATCATGCAAGTAATCAAGCAGTACAGGGTGTTCAATCTCGCTGAATTTCGTTGGCCTCGGCACTCCCCATATGTTAGCCGGGCGACCAAACACTATCTCATGAGGACTAAGTCCTACTCTGGAATGTACGGTCATCCTAGTTGACAACAGTGCTAATGGCAACGCATCAGGCCATTTAAGGCCAGAGCTTGCTTGTATCTTGGCCAGTTTTAGTTTAAGAGTGCCATTATAGCACTCAACTAATCCAGCTGATTGGGGATGATTTGCAGCGTGAAATTTCTGCCGGATTCCTAAACCTTCACACACTCGTTTCATCACTTGACCCACAAATTCACCCCCATTATCACTCCACACCATTCTCGGCAAACCAAACCTAGGGAAGAACTCTTTGAGAAGGGCTTTCGCTGTGGACAAGGCAGTATTATCTTTCAGAGGATATGCCTCTACCCATCTTGAAAAGGCACAAACAACAATGAGTACGTATTTCAAATTGTTGCACCTCTCCATGTGGATGAAATCTAGCTGCAAAACCTCGAACGGATACGTTGGAGGCGCAAAATGACCAGCTGGAGTTGGGGTTCCCTTACCAGGATTGTATTTCAAACAAACCATACAATTTTTGACCACATTCTCTGCACATTTGGGAATTCCAGCATTTTGCCACGCTGGAGCCAATAACTTACAGATTCCTTTCACACTGATGTGGGCCATCCCATGTGCCATTGTAACCACTGCAAGCACATATGTATCGGGTAACAACCATCGCTGATGCTCCGACAATTCAACCCAACAACCATTTGCATCCAATTTACCCGTACTCTCTCTCCACGTACTTAATTCCTTCTCCGTAGCTTCAGCTTGGATGGACTTCACACTCTCTATCGTATCTTCACACATTCCAACGTCACCAATCCATCTTGCAGGGCCCGCAACATACATTCGACTCATCACATCTCTTGATGTTTCTTTCGCAACTTCATCAGCAAACATATTACCGCGACCAACGTCGTCAGTGATCTTCTTATGTGCACTGCATTTCACAATCGCGACTTGCAATGGCAAAGTAAGTGACTCCAGGAGCTCATTCACCAATTGACCATGCTGTATTTTCGTACCGTGAGACGTGAGGAACCCACGTTCCTTCCACAAGCGTCCAAAACTATGGGCCACACCAAACGCATACTGGCTATCGGTATATATGGTCACTTTCATTCCTTTTGATAATACACACGCTCTCATAAGTGCAGTCAACTCTGCTGCTTGAGCTGAATTATGTGGGATACGTGCAGTTTCAACAATCGTATGTAAAGTCGTGACAGCATATGCCGCAGTCGTATCACCATTCGGAAGCTTGAAGCATGACCCATCCACCCATAAGGTACCATCACACTTTACAAGAGGAGTGTCCCTAAGATCTACTCTCCCTTTCGTTTCTTCTTCTGTCCTAAGAAAGCAATCATGCTGTTCCGGAACATCTGTCTTTGTTATAATTGGCAACAATGTAGCTGGGTTCAGCGTGTTGCATTTTCTTATGTGCACATGGCTCGCTAAAAGTGTCAACTCGTAACCTGACAATCGAGCACTAGTTAAGTGCTGTGTCTTGGTCCTGTTTAACAAAATATCCACTGCATGTGGGACCATCACGACCAGCGTATTATTCATCACCAAACCAGCAGACTGTCGAATAGAAACAGCTGCTGCCGCTGTGGCTCTCAAACAACTCGGCAACGCTCTAGCTACCGGGTCCAAAATCGACGAGAAATATGCACATGGACGTTGCTTGTCCCCAAAAGACTGTGTTAACACTGATAATGCACATCCTTCTCTCTCATGGACATACAGCGTAAAGGGCTTGCTGTAGTCGGGGGTACCCAACACAGGAGCCGAACACAATGCATCACGCAATTCGGAAAAACTTTTCTGACAATCTTCGGACCAAGGAAGGGGATTCGGCGTGTCTTTATAGGTCAATGCTACCAAAGGTTTAGCCATCAATGAAAAATTCGGTATCCATTGTCTGCAATAGGATGTAATACCTAAGAAAGCACGCACTTCTCTCTGTGTCATTGGCACACTTAATTTTGCAATTGCCTGAATTCTTTCTGGGGTCAATCTTCTTCCCTCTTTCGATAAGAGGTGACCTAAATAGGTCACTTCTTGTCGACAATACTGTAACTTGGAAAGAGACACTTTGTGGTGTAAATCAGACAAATGACGCAACAATGACAAAGTGGCTTCTTTACAAATCTCCTTAGTATCTGCAGCAACTAACAAATCATCGACGTACTGTAGAAGGGTAGCGCCATCAGGTAACACAAGAGTGTCAAGCTGAGACTTCAGAGCCTGACTATAGATAGAAGGACTTTCACAAAAACCTTGAGGAGCTCTCTGAAATCGGAAGCTTCGGCCTCCTAAACAGAATCCAAAAATATCCCTGCTCTCTACGGCAATAGGGATGCTGAAGAAAGCATTCTTCAAGTCAATCACCGAGAACCAAGTGGCTGAGGCTGGAATCATTGTCAGTAAAGCAGTGATATCGGGAACGACTGGAAACTGTGGCACAACTATCTTGTTTACCTCTCTAAGATCAATCACAAACCTGTAAACAGGTGGCTGAGAAGAGTCAGTACGCTTCAAGACAGGTAAAACAGGACTATTGCAAACATTACCTCTTGTCTCTTCAATTACATTTTTCTCAATCAAATCATAAATGATCGCTAGCAACGCTTTTTCACCTTCATTAGAGATCTTGTATTGGGGAATGCGCGGCATTTTAACATTGGCTTTCAACGTTACAACATATGGCGGTATTTCCAAAAGACCTACATCATTGGGACCAGTAGCCCAAAGAATATCAGGGAGAAACGACAATTCTGTTGGAAGTTTGTCCTTTGACAAATATATTGGTGAAACCACTGTCTTACCCAATGTGAGTTGTACTCCCGAAGGAGAACAATACAATGTCGCATACAATCTTTTCAGCAGATCCAATCCTAACAAGTTCTCACCACAACCTGTCGTTAGAATAAGTGGTGCTTCGATTTCACAAGGTCCAACAGAAAGAGACATAGGGCTAGAAATCGGGTTCCTAACCGGGCGCCAGAAAAACCTACTGAAACATTAGTTTCGCCAGACAAAGGTGCGCCAGGGAATTTAGAGTGCATAATAGAACTCTTTGTAGCACCAGTATCCAACAGAAAAGGCTCTGACACACCTGATGTAATCACCTCAATATAAGGTCCACTCTGATCTACTGGAACTGAAACAACTCCCTCTCTTTGTCTATGGCTGTCCTAGCAATCATCACCTTCCATACTCTCACCTTCTGCATAGTAGTCATCAGCATAGTACTGAGTCGTCCTACCAGACGCGTTATTCTGCTGATCAAAACTATTCATTGAATTTTGAGGAGGAAATGGGCGCGCGTTCTGGGTGAAATTTCCGCGTCCTCTAGCTCTAGGTGCTTGTGGAACACCTCGACCTCTTGCGCCAGAAATACCATTCATACGCTGCAACAAAATAGGGCAATTATATTTAAAATGACCTTCTTCCTTACAATATGAACATTGGTTAGGGCCTATCAGAGCACGTTGTTGAGGATACTCAAACCTTTGCGAATTCCTCTGATACTGTTGAGGTTGCTGATAGTCACGCTGATTACTACGAGGCGGATACGCTTGTTGTAAAAGAACCTTTGTTTTTAACTCTTTAGTTTTCTTGTCTGCTCTATCTTTCTCATCTTTATCTCTATTTTCGTAGTATTGTGCAGTAGCCAATATCTGTGCTGAAGAGGAAACGGCCCAAGAACTCTCTGAATCTTTCAATTTTTTACACAATTCAGGAAGCAAATTATGCACAAACTTGTCAACAAACAACCTTTGACCACCTTCTGTACTCATATCCTGACCACTGTGGTCGATAAATGTCTCTTCAAACCTAGTGAAGAAGTCAGATACACTTTCCTCCTTCTTCTGCTTGCATGCAGACAATTTATCCCAATTTACACGCATTGCAGGCATCAAAGTCTTCATGTAAGTAACGATCCTACCAGGGAGGTCTGCTACTAAAGGCTCTGGTTTAGCACCGCCTACTTGTCTGTCATTTGCCGCATTGATATTAATCCATGTGTCCCCTAACTCCGGCGCATGATCCGTGTGACGGATCACTCTCCATAAAGGCTGTGGGACCACATTTCCAAACAACATGTCTATATCAGCTAAATTCATAACACAGGAGTCTGCAGTCTGTGATAATTCCTTATAATAACCTGCAGGGTTTTTACGGGGGTCGGGTAGAGTCTGCTTAAGAGCCAGGACTTCAGTTCGCTTCCATGGAACATGTACCCACACACGTTGAAAATGAGGCTGAATAGGTGGAACAGCATTTAGGTCTCCTTCTTTCCAAACTGGGGGAACTTCTCTCATGGGATACTGTCTGACCTTCCTTTTAACAGAGGGTTCTGGCTCAAACAACAGTCGAGAAATACCCTCACTCCTAAATGATAATAATGTCGCAACTGCTTTCTCAATATCGGAACCCACAATCGTGCCTTTGGAAAACTCAAACCGTACACGACACAACTCAGGCGGATTGGCCTCCATATCACAATCTTTTAATCTTTCAAGAAGAACTTCGCACATTTTGTCAAAAACATATCTCTGTTTCGGTGCTTGCCATTGGTGGAAGACATCCATAACAGACTCTAACTCATATCTTGTAGGGTCAGTGACCCATTTATGCGCCAAATGATCCAATACTCCCTTCTCTCTAGAATCGGGCAATTGGCTACGCAATTGTTTACGCTCTAAAACGGGGGTCGTAGTCGGTGACCCAAAGAAAGGAGACAAAATACTAGTAACAGTGTTTGTCATTCTCTGTCGGACAGAAGGAGAAGTTGACAAATGAACAGGAGGAAAAACAGGAGGAGACAAAGCAAATGCAGAGGCAGTGTCAGAAGGGATAGTGTGGAGGGAAATAGATGCAGGGGGCAAAGTCATAGGAAGTAAAGATGGAACAGGTAGTAAAGGTGGCAGCCCTTGAGGGGGCTGCGCCATAGTAGTAGGTGCCAACTGAAAAACAGCTGGTGGTTGTGGAAGAACCGGAGGTACAACAACTGGGGGTTGTACAACTAAAGGTTGCGGAGGTGCTGTAGCACTCTGCACATAAGGAGGTGGTGAATTCAACAAATGAGACATTAAAGGATCCTTCTCAAGTTCCTTCACTGTATCTTGCTGAAGAGGTGGCAAAACTGGATAACATTTATCAATTGCCAATTTACGTTGCCTGTGCAGCTGTTCACTCGCTTGTTCCTCTTCATCATTCTTATACTGCATAGCAGCTTGCATTATTGAAATACCCTTTTCTCTTTTATTCTTCTTTACTAATTTAATTTCTTTCTGTTTGGCTTCTTTTCGCCATAGGCGGAAAGAGTCAAACATCGCCGGCCGGGCTTTCTTCTTAAAAAGTCTAACCTCTAAATTATCCAGAATTTCGGTGTCAAAACTACCATATTGGGGCCACTTTAGGACACCATCTTTCCTTGTGTACCTAACCCATACGTTATTATACGTGATAGGGCCCACTCCATGCTTCACGTAGAGCTCATAGGTTGGAGTTCCAATTGGAGGAACCGGACACGAGTCCTCCAATCGGGAATCCCTATTACAACCAAGACAAAACAAATTTCCAAGTCTGCTAAGACCAGGCATCTTCGCTCACTAGTCTAGCTTCAAACTTCAAAGGATTATCGAATACGACAGTCTCGTGAATACACGAGTCCTTCGGCTTTGGTACTTGCAAGTTCCAAATCAAAAGATCCTAACAAATCAAAGATCCCATGGGATACCCAAAACTAAGACCCAAGACTAAGGACTGGGAGACGCTCCACTTATACTTAACTGAGGTATCGATGACGTCACCAGAAGACTCGTCTATTGTCTCGCTCTACAAATCATAAAAGGGTCCAAGACAGGGCGATAGTCAGGGCAGCAGTCCTTCGTAGCCGTCGGGACGCGGGGAACCTCGCAGCAAAGACTTTCGGACCACGAACGACATACAGGGGTCGATGAAGTGGTTGGCCTTCCTCCAGAATTTTACACGAAGCTCCTCACGACCTCTGGCTTGGACCGGTACCGCTGAAATCGCCCCACGTTGGGCGCCAATTGAAGTACTGGGTTTTATTGGACCCAGCGGTGCCAGGGAACACACCCAATGACCTCGAGTTCTTCCTGTCTCAGACTACAGAAACACAGAGTCTTCTTGGTGGCTTCAAAGATCAATTTATTGGCTGCAGCCAGCAACAGGTATCCTAGAAGTACAACAATGTGTATGTTCTCAGGAGACTGCCTTCTCATGGAAACCAGCTATCTCTTTTATACAGAATATTATGCTTTAGGCAAACATTCCTTATTTTTACAGTGGGTCATTCACATATTTCTTACAACAAAAGAAAAGACAGATTCATGATGACAAGCCCATTTTCAGTTTGTCCAGCCCACAACCAAATACCCAGTGAGGCCCAACACCTGCAACAGATATAATCTGGACCCCTAATAAAACCGGGCACCTCCTCCTCGTAAAGCAGGTCATAAAGAAAGAGCAGTGACAGGTGTGAATAAGATTTAGATATAGATGTGTGCAATGAAGGGTTTATGGCATGCTGCACCTGGGCCCCTAATCTCGATCGGCCACTGGGAACTAAAACTGGCCGAACAGGTTCTGGCTCTGGACAGTGGAGTCAGCTTGCCCAGGTCACTGAAAGTGTACGTGTCCCCTAAGGCGCGTTTTGGCTTTAGTCATTGCCTTATGTGAGGGCAACCACAAAATGGCTGCCGTACACAAAATGGAACCCGAGGGTTCACAAGGGAATCGTTAATATTAGAGTGATCCCGTCACTCGAATATGACGCAAATACTCAGATATAGCATACCTGTCATTACCGGTCTGCTGATACCAAAATCGTCATGTTACAATGATGTTAATGACACAGGTCCAGAATTTTCAGTACCACACCCACCTCGCTCTTATGCCGCAAATCATCTTTATTCTAATGGCGGGAGCCCACCCCGCTTTGAGCGTTTCAAAATGCGGGTGCCCACCCCGCTCTATATTTTAAATCAGGAGGGAGCCTACCCCTCATTGTCCGCGTTATAATTATTTTTAGACGCGGGTGCCCACCCCGCGTTCTACTGCTGGGAAAGTTTCACCGCCGCAGCCCGATCTGAAATGCGGGAGGCTGGCAATCGCAGCGCGGCCGGAGCGGAAGTCAGGCAGCGTGGTGCCTGACTTGGGGCGGGACTTCCGCATTAGCGAAGGAAGCCCGGCCCGTGTCCACAGGAGAGCGGAGAGAGTCCTGCCTTCGCCCCGGTGCCGGAGAGAATGTCCAGCGAAGGGACCAGGTGGAGTTCCAGTCCGGAGTTCGATGGCTTCGCGAGCGGGGCCCCCGTGAGCTGTGGGAGCCCCGCAGGTTATCGGGAAGAGAGGAGCAGAGTTCCCACGCAAGCCCCGGTGAGTAGGGGCTTCATCCGTGTTATGGTGCCTTGTGAGGCACAGTGTTGCTCCCCCAGGGCACTGCCAGTGCCAGCCTTTGTTGGTGCCGGTTCAAGGCACAATATATGAGCAGCCCCACCTGGCAGCGGGTCGCTCCAACGTGGGGCAAGTTTATTTACAAGCCCCGTGGGGGCCAGAGGGCACCGTAGTGCCGGGCCCCTATTTTCATTTACAGCTGCCCCGCTTGCTAGAGGGCAGCTGCCACGCTTTGGGGGCATGTTGTTTGGAGAGCCCGTGTGCTCCTGCAGGGGGGGGGGCAATGTGATTAAAAAAAGCCTCGGTGGTGGCCCCGAGGGCACAGTGGTGCCAGGGCCCCTTTCCCTATTCACAGCTGCACCGCACCAGCGCGGGCAGCTGCAACATTTCGCACATTGATTCCAAGGGCCCAGTGAGAGCCCAGGCCTTCATTTAATCTTCACAGCTGCCCAGCAAGTGGGGGTGAGTGTTTGATTGGCTCAAACATTCCGTCCATCATCCCCTTTTGTATCGCTTTGGTCGCCCTAAGTTGGCGGGGGTATGCCCAGACGTGGGTCCCTTGCTCACTTTGCCACTGGATTCAAGCAAGCCTGGCAGATGACGGCTGAAATGCCAGAAACCGGTCCTAGGATGCTTGTTTCCGGTCCAGGGAAGACATGGCTTGGCAGTTCGGGCTGGACTGTTCCCATGAGGCACAGGGTCAGACTGATTTGCATATGGCCATGTCTGAACTGGGGTGGTGGAGTGAGCTAAAGAATGATGATGGATTAAACCCAGATCAGTTGACTGGGGGTGAGTGTTTGATTGGCTCAAACGTTCCGTCCATCATCCCCTTTTGTATCGCTTTGGTCGCCCTAAGTTGGCGGGGGTATGCCCAGACGTGGGTCCCTTGCTCACTTTGCCACTGGATTCAAGCAAGCCTGGCTGATGACGGCTGAAATGCCAGAAACCGGTCCTAGGATGCTTGTTTCCGGTCCAGGGAAGACATGGCTTGGCAGTTCGGGCTGGACTGTTCCCATGAGGCACAGGGTCAGACTGATTTGCATATGGCCATGTCTGAACTGGGGTGGTGGAGTGAGCTAAAGAATGATGATGGATTAAACCCAGATCAGTTGACTGGGGGTTAGTGTTTGATTGGCTCAAACGTTCCGTCCATCATCCCCTTTTGTATCGCTTTGGTCGCCCTAAGTTGGCGGGGGTATGCCCAGACGTGGGTCCCTTGCTCACTTTGCCACTGGATTCAAGCAAGCCTGGCTGATGACGGCTGAAATGCCAGAAACCGGTCCTAGGATGCTTGTTTCCGGTCCAGGGAAGACATGGCTTGGCAGTTCGGGCTGGACTGTTCCCATGAGGCACAGGGTCAGACTGATTTGCATATGGCCATGTCTGAACTGGGGTGGTGGAGTGAGCTAAAGAATGATGATGGATTAAACCCAGATCAGTTGACTGGGGGTGAGTGTTTGATTGGCTCAAACGTTCCGTCCATCATCCCCTTTTGTATCGCTTTGGTCGCCCTAAGTTGGCGGGGGTATGCCCAGACGTGGGTCCCTTGCTCACTTTGCCACTGGATTCAAGCAAGCCTGGCTGATGACGGCTGAAATGCCAGAAACCGGTCCTAGGATGCTTGTTTCCGGTCCAGGGAAGACATGGCTTGGCAGTTCGGGCTGGACTGTTCCCATGAGGCACAGGGTCAGACTGATTTGCATATGGCCATGTCTGAACTGGGGTGGTGGAGTGAGCTAAAGAATGATGATTGATTAAACCCAGATCAGTTGACTGGGGGTGAGTGTTTGATTGGCTCAAACGTTCCGTCCATCATCCCCTTTTGTATCGCTTTGGTCGCCCTAAGTTGGCGGGGGTATGCCCAGACGTGGGTCCCTTGCTCACTTTGCCACTGGATTCAAGCAAGCCTGGCTGATGACGGCTGAAATGCCAGAAACCGGTCCTAGGATGCTTGTTTCCGGTCCAGGGAAGACATGGCTTGGCAGTTCGGGCTGGACTGTTCCCATGAGGCACAGGGTCAGACTGATTTGCATATGGCCATGTCTGAACTGGGGTGGTGGAGTGAGCTAAAGAATGATGATGGATTAAACCCAGATCAGTTGACTGGGGGTGAGTGTTTGATTGGCTCAAACGTTCCGTCCATCATCCCCTTTTGTATCGCTTTGGTCGCCCTAAGTTGGCGGGGGTATGCCCAGACGTGGGTCCCTTGCTCACTTTGCCACTGGATTCAAGCAAGCCTGGCTGATGACGGCTGAAATGCCAGAAACCGGTCCTAGGATGCTTGTTTCCGGTCCAGGGAAGACATGGCTTGGCAGTTCGGGCTGGACTGTTCCCATGAGGCACAGGGTCAGACTGATTTGCATATGGCCATGTCTGAACTGGGGTGGTGGAGTGAGCTAAAGAATGATGATGGATTAAACCCAGATCAGTTGACTGGGGGTGAGTGTTTGATTGGCTCAAACGTTCCGTCCATCATCCCCTTTTGTATCGCTTTGGTCGCCCTAAGTTGGCGGGGGTATGCCCAGACGTGGGTCCCTTGCTCACTTTGCCACTGGATTCAAGCAAGCCTGGCTGATGACGGCTGAAATGCCAGAAACCGGTCCTAGGATGCTTGTTTCCGGTCCAGGGAAGACATGGCTTGGCAGTTCGGGCTGGACTGTTCCCATGAGGCACAGGGTCAGACTGATTTGCATATGGCCATGTCTGAACTGGGGTGGTGGAGTGAGATAAAGAATGATGATGGATTAAACCCAGATCAGTTGACTGGGGGTGAGTGTTTGATTGGCTCAAACGTTCCGTCCATCATCCCCTTTTGTATCGCTTTGGTCGCCCTAAGTTGGCGGGGGTATGCCCAGACGTGGGTCCCTTGCTCACTTTGCCACTGGATTCAAGCAAGCCTGGCTGATGATGGCTGAAATGCCAGAAACCGGTCCTAGGATGCTTGTTTCCGGTCCAGGGAAGACATGGCTTGGCAGTTCGGGCTGGACTGTTCCCATGAGGCACAGGGTCAGACTGATTTGCATATGGCCATGTCTGAACTGGGGTGGTGGAGTGAGCTAAAGAATGATGGTGGATTAAACCCAGATCAGTTGACTGGGGGTGAGTGTTTGATTGGCTCAAACGTTCCGTCCATCATCCCCTTTTGTATCTCTTTGGTCGCCCTAAGTTGGCGGGGGTATGCCCAGACGTGGGTCCCTTGCTCACTTTGCCACTGGATTCAAGCAAGCCTGGCTGATGACGGCTGAAATGCCAGAAACTGGTCCTAGGATGCTTGTTTCCGGTCCAGGGAAGACATGGCTTGGCAGTTCGGGCTGGACTGTTCCCATGAGGCACAGGGTCAGACTGATTTGCATATGGCCATGTCTGAACTGGGGTGGTGGAGTGAGCTAAAGAATGATGATGGATTAAACCTAGATCAGTTGACTGGGGGTGAGTGTTTGATTGGCTCAAACGTTCCGTCCATCATCCCCTTTTGTATCGCTTTGGTCGCCCTAAGTTGGCGGGGGTAGGCCCAGACGTGGGTCCCTTGCTCACTTTGCCACTGGATTCAAGCAAGCCTGGCTGATGACGGCTGAAATGCCAGAAACCGGTCCTAGGATGCTTGTTTCCGGTCCAGGGAAGACATGGCTTGGCAGTTCGGGCTAGACTGTTCCCATGAGGCACAGGGTCAGACTGATTTGCATATGGCCATGTTTGAACTGGGTCGGTGGAGTGAGCTAAAGAATGATGATGGATTAAACCCAGATCAGTTGACTGGGGGTGAGTGTTTGATTGGCTCAAACGTTCCGTCCATCATCCCCTTTTGTACAGCAAGTAGTGGGCAGCTGCATCGTTTAGGCCATTCCTTCTTTGGGGGGGCCTGTCTTTTGAGTTAGGAGTGAGATGCACTCCTTGGCCCCATACTTTCACAGCTGCGCAGCACTTAGTGCCAGCTGCTACGTTTAGGTTTGCGCAATGGCGCACTTGGATTCAGCTGCTAGGCAGCGCGCCCTGACTTTTGGACATAGGGCATTTTGAGCACCTTTTGAGATGGCCAGTTGGCCAGGGGGACTGTTAGGTTTGTAGGGCGCCAGGCCCTAATGTGATTTGTGTCCTAATATGTGGTGCTATGAAATGTGATGCATTTACTATGCTTTACGCACCCTGTTTATACCTCTAATGTACTTTCATGATTATGAGGTTTTGCATAATGTGTTTATGCTTGTGAGGTTATTATTCCCTAATGCGTTTAGGTTGTGAGTTATTCTCTACTGTGAGTTATGCCCCTAATGTAAGTTATACTTAGGAGGTTATTGTCTAATGTGTTTAGGCTTATGAGGTTGGCACAGAATGTATTTCACGCCTAATGTGATGATGACTGCATAATATGATTTATGTTGCAGGATGATGCTGAGTACAGCGTTTGCCAGTGATTACTGGTTGTGTTCTATGTTTATTATATGTTCTACATTTATTATCTTTACTAAGTGATGGTTCTGACAGTGGCCCACGTGGCCCTGTCATGTGTATATAATCCCCTGTAAATATTGCCCAGTGCCAGTTGGCACAGTGTATATTATGTGATTACTATTCTAATGTGTTTTATTACAATACAAAGGCTATTTTTATATATAACCTTGTGTGGAGTTCCTTTTTGTGGTGTGCCTAGTATGTTGTTGCTGTGTGTGTGTTGCGTAAACGCTTTACACATTGCCACCGGGATAAGCCTGACTGCTCGTGCCAAGCTACCAAGGGGGTGAGCAGGGGTTATCTTTGGCGTGTAACTCCCTCGCCCTGACTAGAGTGGTGGTCTCTGCCTGGCTTTGGCGCAAGCCTTAGCCAACCAGAGATCCCATTTCTAACAGTATCTAAAAGTGATATTGGCCTGTAATTTTTTGGGCATCCCATATCACCCTTTTTGTGAATTAGGACAATTATACTTGTTTTCCAAGAGGGGAGGGGACCTAGTACGGCTATATTATTAAAAACATTAGTTAATAGTGGAGCCCACCAGTCGCAGTTGTCCTTGAAGAAATCTATCGGGACCCCGTCCGGGCCTGGGGCTTTCCCTATACTGCATGCCTCTAGCCCCTTCCTTACTTCAAGGAGTGAGAATGATAAAAATTATAAGTTCTCCCGCGTTGTGGAAGGAGAGGCTGCGGGTGGTTGAGCAAGAGAGAAAATGGGCCAAAAGATGTTTGCAAAATGCTCTACCCACTGCTCCTCTCCCACATTAGTATCTAATCTAGGGTCCCTGTGGGTTTAAAAAAAGGGTGCGTTGATTATTGCCCAGAACTCTCTGCTATCACCTGACGTCGTTGCTTGAACAAGCGTTTGCCAAATCTCCTCCCTCAAGGTCCTCTCCCTTTGTCTTCTGGCTAATATATACTGAGTGCGAAGTAAAGCAATCTGTGCTTGATTTTTTGGACGGGTTTTGAGGGCTATTGTGAGGGTTTTCCTGGCGTTTGAACAGGGGGAATCGAA
Source organism: Calotriton arnoldi (assembly GCA_963921515.1). Classification (NCBI taxonomy): domain Eukaryota; kingdom Metazoa; phylum Chordata; class Amphibia; order Caudata; family Salamandridae; genus Calotriton; species Calotriton arnoldi. Next base: position 227,729 of record CAWUFW010016918.1, on the reverse strand, counting down.
CCAGCCTTTCGCCTTAATATTTTTATCTTTATTCTGGCGAGTAAGTGCCCCCTTTATATGTTCTAATAAAACCGTAAAGGAGGAAACCAAGGCTGTTGGAGCTGATCCTAAATCTAGACATTTACCAATAGTTGACTGAGTGGCTTTTATTATTTCGGGGATAAATTTGAGCTTGTCAATTTGGGCCCACTTTAATTGATAGCCATTTTTCCTGGCCAATATAGGGAGATCGATATACTGGTGCCTCACCTTCTCCCTAGAATTCAGAGTTAATTCACCAGTTAAAATAGCTTGATCGCTAAAACTAGTAAATTGGGCATCTGCGAGTTTAAAACTACCCTCAATAGAGTTAGAGACCATTATAAAATCAATTGTGGATTCCTGGGGTTCACGGCGGAAAGTTTTCAAGGGGGAATCCTCTAGTTTATTCCAAATGCTAACTATAGCAATATTCCTGGTAAACAAAGTCATATTAAGACTGTTTCCATAGCTACTATGGGAATAGTGAAAAGCAGGGTTCCCTACCAAGTCAACCAGGCCGCAGAGATTATCTTGATTGTGCTTACATGGGTGAATATTAAAATCTCCCATTCAAATTATAATAGGTGCAGCATCTCTCTTTTTAAATTTTAGGCTCTCATCGATTTACCTCATCTACAACTCTATGCATTTTAGGGCCAAAGTTGTAATTGTAATAATTTATCAGAACCCAGGTGCCTTCCTTGGGAAGCTCAAGGGTAAGGAGGTGGAAGAAAGGGCTCTTGCTATCAAACTTCTTTATTTTTGATATCAATGTATTTGGAATTAGTGTTAAAAGACCCCCCTTATGTCTTCCTGCAACTGTTGGGGTTGCCTTTGTCTGGTACGACCGATAGCCATTAATAAAAACAGGTTCCGTGGCCCATGTTTCCTGAAAGCAGGCAATGTCATTATCCTGCCAGAGTGCGTTACCCAGTTTACTCCTGATACCTGCCACATTCCAAGAGGTTATTTTGAAAGGGCTATATTGTTCTTTCTTGATCTCATTTGGGTTAGGAGTCACTGGGAGAGTAGAGGATACAGAGTTCTCTTCAGCACTCCCCGGGATTGTGAAAGAAGGTAGTCATTAGCAATGACCTAAATCAGAGAGTACCGCAAATCTATTCGTCACAGGGACTCCTGCCCCTACAACATCCCTGTTGCAGTAGGGTATGGGTCTTGATACTCTGCCTATTGGAGTCGCTCTAGGGTCTTGAGGAGGGAATTGTGGGAGTCTGTAAAAGTAGTCTAACGGGAGTCCTGCAATCTGTGTGCCCCTCAGAGGGTGTCTGTGCAGTTGGTCTAATATGAATCTGGATGCATAATGATTGTTAAAATGTATTACTACACAGTCTCTGTAGGAGAGTAGGATCTGCTTCACATGGGTACCCCCACTTTTTGCTGATGCTTCACTGTTTTTCGACTTTAGTCTGGCTGGGGCCCAGCTAATCAGAACCCCAGCATCGCTGCTTCCTCTCTAAAATGGTTTCCATGTGCCTTAAGCACATCTCTAATTGGAATCTGGAGTGCCCTTATAAGTCCCTAGTATATGGTATACTATGTACCCAGGGCATAGATACCTCAGAGGCCTACCAGGGGCTGCAGCATGTATTGTGCCACCCCTGGAAGGCCATCCAAAATGACACCACAGGTCTGCTACTGCAGCCTGGGTAAGGTGGTGCATGCACTCCTTACTGTGATATAGGTTACCTATATCACTACATACATACACACATACAAACCTATAAGTCACTCCTATGGCAGGCATTGTCAATCCTGAAGGCAGAGTGCTTGGTTCCTATGTGAGAGGGTGCCTCTGCATGAGCAGAGCCCCTCTGCAGCGTTCGGAGACCCTTCTCTGATGCTGTTTGTAGTGCAGCCTGACCATATACTCTTAAGCGCATTATAACCTCGCGTTAAATGCTAACTTTGGGATGGCTGCACGGAAACATGTCGTGTTTGGTGTCAAACATCTTGGAATACTACCCCCGCCAGTTCTGGCGGCGGGGTAGCATTCCACCCTTCTAGAGGGAGAGACATGTACACACCGGCCTGCCCGGTATCTTCTTTCCAAGCCCTGGCATCACAAAATGGATGCCGCTGCCACAGACACGGGTCTGGCCTCCTGCTGCTGACTGAAACTCCGGCAGGGGAGGCCTGGACAATAGGTTTCCTGTCCCAGGAAGGTGTAACCACCTTCCCAGACAGGATAATGTGTATTGGGGCTGGTGCTTTGAAGTCCTGCACTGGGGGCACACTTGGTGTCCCTGTGCATACCCCAGTTCAAACTGGTTCAGGGGCTTCCAGCCCCTGCTCTGGCATGAAACTGGACAAAGGGAATGGGTGTAACCACCCCTCTTCCCTGACCCTCCCATAGGTGGGTCCCCAGAGTATGTCCAACCCCCTAACTTAGTATAAGTATGGGACCCCAGTCCTTAGGACTTTAGATTTACCTGGATGAAACTCTGATACAGAATCCGGGACCTTTGACGCTCTACTTTAAGATTAGAGGACTGAAGAATCTCCCTTGGGGTCAAGGAGTGACTCCCCTGCTTGGCAGGCACCAACGAAGCAATTGTCTGGTCTGCATCGCTGAAGCTCCCGCCGGACGCCGAAGTCTTTGCATCACCAGAGGTGGATTTCCAGACTTCGCCGAGGCTGCCCTGAGTCCCCAGCAAAGCTGAGGCTCGTAGCTGTCGTGGGTAACGTGGAACCGTGACCCCTGGACACTGAGCACATTTGCAAGTGCATCCTCTTCCTGGTCTCCCACGAAGTTGTGCTTGGGGCTCCGAGTAGCCCTTGCCTCCAGCAGCGACTGCACCGAAGATCACTGGCCTCCACTCCATGAGTGTCCCGTGAGCCAGCTCTAAGTGCGTCCACTCGAGGCTCCTTCGCGGTTGCTAGTCCATTGGCTAGTGGGCCCTTCCGAAGGCCAATCTTCTTCTGCTTGGGCTTCCCTGGTGGCTTCAGGAGTGCCCTGACTTACCCTCGCTGGGTGAGTCCCTCAGACCTTGCTGGTCTGCACCACCATCCTTCTTCTATTTCCATGAGACTTGCCGTTGCCAAGGCTTGTTGGGTCCAATCCGGTCGCTGACACTCCTGCATTCGACAGACGTCATGGGACAGCTCAAACCCAGCTCCTGGTTGTCGTCGATGCCTCCTGGACCTCGTGGCTGAAGAGTCAAGATGACTGTCAACCTACCTGAAGCACCCGACATCGGTGGGCATCCGCTCATCGCCTTCCTGGTCACTGGCTAGTGACCCAGACTCTGTCCCCTCTGCTTTCAGGTTCTTCAGATCTTTGATCCACCTTTGGATCCACCCGAACACTTTCGACTTGGCCGCCAGCAGCACTTTGCCGCAGATCGCCATTGAAAACGACGACGAAACCCGACCCCGAAAGACACCTATGCACCCGGCTTCCCTGGGTGAGGTAACTCGAGTACTCTGGTGCTCCCATGGGTATAGACTCTAGAACAACCCAGTTCTGAAGGGGTTTGCTCCAAGTCCTCCTCTAAGTGTCCCTTTTCTTTAAAATTCCAACCGCGACTTTCCCCATAGAAGTCAACGGCGATTCGTGGCTGTGTTCTCACACTGCACGGTTCCCCCGTGGGTCCCCTGTGTCACTACCTTGGGTGGTTCCTTGTGGTCCAAGCACTTCTACAGGCTCTAGGCCTTGTGTCTAGCTCAGTCGTGGTTCTTATACCACTTTATTGGTATATGGTTTGGTACGCCCCTAGGGCTCAAACGTGTATTTGTGCTATTACTGTTGATAACTAACTTATAACTTATGTACTTCGAACTCTAGCCTCATAAAGAGACTAGAGGGGTGTGTTTAGCAATAAATACATATATTTGAATATATACCTGGTGTGGTCCTCTTTCATTTGGTCACTCAAGAGATTATAGACTGGTAAAACAAGCTGCTTTACATTCCTTCAAGACTTAGCCTGAAGGCTGCTCTCCATAGCTACCACTAGGATAGCTTTCAATAAAGGTTGTCTTTAACCTATCTCCAATAAGGGGTTGTTTGGACTGGTGCAAGGTGCCCACTATAATTAGTGGACGGCATATACCAGGCCAACTTCTCACATTGGTGTGCAGCGTGTGGGATTCCAGCTTGCTATTGTTTTACCAGATAATCTCAATTGAATTGATCAACTGAAAACCACTAAGGGTACCTTAGGTACATATAAATCAAGCTTAGGATACAGTAAGTTCTACTGAACTTAGAGTTGGGTGTTAACCCCTTGACCGCGATCGGAATTCCGCTCGTATGCGGGACATTCCGATCGCGGGTGGAGTCGTGACGAGCTCAGCTCGTCATGCGCACAGCGCAACCGCGCAGCATGACGAGCTGAGCTCGTCATGAGCACGGAAGGGGTTAAGGGATAGCACACCCTTTCTACAACTCAAGAGAGTTTAGTAGGCCACACTAGAGTAGGTAGTGCATACACCACACCTCACTAGTAATGTCTTCAAAGCCAGGACCCAGTGAGTCCTTGCCAGAAGCCAGTGGGCTTCTTCCCTCCAAGTATGATAATCTCCCATTCTTGGAATTGAGAGCATTGTGCAATACTAGGAAGCTGAAGGCAGGCAAAAGTGCCAGCACCCAACACCTCAGGGAGGTGCTACTGGCTGATGATCTCAGCAGGCCCCTAGGGTCTGAAGGGGTAGGCAGAGAGGGTGGGGCAGAAAATGAGGAAGGGGTCAGGGGTGAAGAAACCCAGGGCCCCCCTCTGAAACTGGCCAGGAAGGTGAAAATGACCTTGACCTGGAAAACCCAATTCCTCCTGTGGAGGAGGAGGAAGATCAGAATGACCTCCCCTTTGTCCCCCCAGGAAGAATTGTGAGTGTGCCCAGAAGGCATAGATCTCCTTCTTAGGAGTCTAACCACTCTGACACCTCAGTAGGGACCTCTGTCTCCTCTCATGGAAGGGAATCCTCTCATGAGAGGAGGAAGAGACTGATTCAGTATGAGCAAGCCCAGCTTGAACTCAGAAAACAGCAATTGGCTATAGACAGGGAGTCCCTAGATCTCTATAGAGAGAGAATAAAGTTGGGACTAGAGTCCCATGGTGGCAGCAATTTCCCCAGAGATAGGGAAAGGTCTTATGACCATAGAAACCTGAGCAAGATTGTCCCTCCCTACCAGTGTGGGGATGACATCCACAAATGGATAACTGCACTGGAGAGGGCCTGTAAAGTACAGAGGGTCCCTCAGGAGCAGTGGGCAGCAATCTTGTGGCTCTCCTTTGCAGACAAAGGTAGAGACAAGCTCCTCACTGTAAGAGAAGAGGATGCTGACAATTACAAAGTCTTGAAGAGTGCTCTGATTGATGGGTTTGGCCTAACAACTGAACAATACAGGTTAAAGTTCAGAGATACCCAAAAGCACAGACTCAAGACTGGGTGGACTATGTGGATTGTTCTGCTAAGGCTCTGGAAGGCTGGTTGATGGGCAGTAAGGTGTGTGACTTCACAGGATTGTACAATCTTATCATGAGGGAGCAGATTCTTAATAACTGTCAAAATCAGCTGTTGCATCAGTACCTGGTGGACTCTGATCTGACCTCTCCCCAAGAATTGGGAAAGAAGGCAGACAAATGGGTCAGAACCAGGGTGAGGCAGAAGGTACAGAACCAAGGTGGTGACCCAAAGAAGCAAGATTCTAAGAACTCTGATAAGGGTGGGGAGAAGGGTAAAGACCAGAAGTCTTCACAAGGCCCCCAAAAATCTTCTTCAGGTGGGGATTCACAGTCTAACAAAGGGAAAGGCCAAAAGAAACCATGGTGCAAGGTCTGTAAGCAAAAGACCCACTGGACCAGTGATTGCACCAAGTCCAAAGACTCTACTCCAGCCCCCACCAATGCCCCTAAGGCACCTGCTCCCCCTAGTGCAGTTACAGTTGGTGGTGGGACTACACAAGCCAAGGGTTTAGTAGGGTTGACCCTGGGTAAGGAGATGAGCTCTGACCTAGTCAGAGAACTCACTCAGGCTGTCCTAGTCTGTGATGGAGGCATGGATGTGACCTCCTCTGTGAGTCCCAGTAATCTGGGCAAGTACAGGCAACAGCCCTTAATCAATGGAAAAGAGGCTTTGGCATTCAGGGACACAGGGGCAAGTGTCACCATGGTGACACAAGACCTTGTGGATCCTGGGCAGATTATACTTGGTGAAATGTACCAAGTGACCAATGCTAGCAATGTCAGAACAGACCATACTCTGGCAGTTGTTAACTTCTCCTGGGGAGGGGTAACTGGCCTTAAGAAGGTTGTGGTAAGTGCAGACCTACCAGTTGAATGCTTGCTTGGCAATGATCTTGAAACTTCAGCTTGGGCAGAAGTGGAGCTCAGGACCCATGCAGAAATGCTGGGCATCCCTGCAGATGTGTTTGCTGTGACCAGGTCACAAGCCAAAATGTCTAACACTGAACAGGCCTTGGATTCTGGAATAATGGACCAAGTGCCCTCCAAGAAGAGGAGTAGTAGGGTAAAGGCAGTGCCTTCCCCTTGGCTCAGAAGGAAGATCAGTCTCTTCAGGGAGATGATCTCAGTCCTGAAGAAGGAACTGTCCCAGAGGAGCTTGAGCCTGATCAGGTTGAGTTCTTAGGGGACAGGGGCCCTTCCAGGGCAGATCTGAGCCAGGAGCAGCAGAGCAGCCCCTCTCTTGAACCCCTCAGACAGCAAGCTGCTGCTGAGGCTGCTGGGAAAGCTAGTGGTCCCCATACAGTGTATTGGGATGATGGACTCTTGTACTCAGAGTGTAGAGACCCCAAGCCTGGTGCCACCAGGAGGTTGGTTATACCTCTGAAGTTCAGGGGCTTCCTATTGACCCTAGCCCATGACATTCCTTTAGCAGGTCACCTGGGCCAGAACAAGACTTGGGACAGAATTGTCCCTCACTTTCACTGGCCCCACATGTCTGAAGACACCAAGGAGTTTTGTCGCTCCTGTGTAACCTGCCAGGCCAGTGGCAAGGCAGGTGGCACTACAAAGGCCCCCGTGATACCACTACCTGTGGTGGAGGTTCCCTTTGAAAGGGTGGGGATTGACATTGTTGGTCCCATGGATCCCCAAACAGCATCTGGGCACAGGTTTATCCTGGTGGTAGTGGATCATGCCACCAGGTACCCAGAGGCTATTCCCCTTAGGACCACTACAGCACCTGTGGTGGCAAGAGCCCTCCTGGGAATTTTCTCAAGAGTGGGCTTCCCTAAGGAGGTGGTATCAGACAGGGGTGCTAACTTTATGTCTGGATACTTAAAAGCAATGTGGAAGGAGTGTGGAGTGACTTACAAATTCACCACACCCTATCACCCACAATGCAATGGTTTAGTTGAGAGATTCAACAAAACCTTGAAGGGCATGATTAAAGGGCTCCCAGAGAAGCTTAGGCGAAGATGGGACATACTCTTGCCCTGCCTTTTATTTGCATACAGGGAGGTGCCTCAAAAGGGGTTGGCTACAGCCCTTTTGAACTTTTGTTTGGTCACCCTGTCAGGGGTCCATTGTGCTTGGTGAAGGAAGGATGGGAGTTACCTCTCAAGCCCCCAAAGCAAGTCATAGTGGACTATGTACTTGGTCTCCGCTCCAGGATGGCTGAGTACATGAAAAAGGCAACTAAAAACCTTGAGGCTAGCCAGGAACTTCAAAAGCCTGGCATGACCAAAGGCTGTACTGACTGTTTACCAGCCAGGACAGAAGGTGTGGGTGTTGGAGCCAGTGGCCCCAGCACCTCTCCAAGACAAATGGAGTGGACCCCATACCATTGTTGAACAGAAGGGTGAGGTTACCTACTTAGGGGTCGATTCCGATCTCGGCCGGTAGGTCTCCGAATCGGATTCGGCTTTACCGGATCCGATTCGGAGCCTTGTTTCCCGACCGATGCGTACGCGCGTCCGGACGAGCGAGTACGATGCGAAATCGCCGACCGACTCGTCCGGGCATCCCGACCGCTCTGACCGACTCGTTCCCGGCTCGAACCGCACCGACCGACTCGCTCGGACTCGACTCGCACCGCGCAATGGAGACGTTTCCCGGCCGGGTGAGTACGATGCGCGCCGCGAGCAGTCCGACCGAGCCGCACACTCCGGCTCAGAAGAGCTGTCGGAGCCGTACTTCGGGGTCCGTGTCGGACTCCCCTGAACGCGTAGCCGCGCGAGTCGCACACAGGGGGGACCCATGGGTCCCCCTACCTGTGCGTGTACGGGGCGAATCGCTTCGCCACGTACACGCTGTGGGGGCGCCCTTGTCCGCGATCGCACCCATTGAGTCAATGGGAGCCCGTGTACGCGTCGTACAACAGGCTCCCATTGACTTCAATGGGAGTCCGACCGAATCGAGTCCGACAGCATACGGACGCATCGTACTCGTTCGGTCGGGCTGCACGGGTCCGATTCGGTCGGAAATCTCTCCGGGTCCGGCTCGGTCGGAGAGATTTCCGGCCCGAATCGGAATCGGCCCCTTAGTAGACCTAGGAACACCCAGGAGTCCCCACAGGGTTCTCCATGTCAACAGATTAAAACCATATGTGGACAGGGCAGACATGGGCTTGCTCATGGCTACTGATGAGGGACAGGAGGAAGAGAGTGACCCACTCCCTGACCTGCTCTCACAGAACCCTGATGATGGGTCAGTGGATGGTGTAGCCTTGGCAGGCAGCCTCACTGCTCAGCAGCAAACTGATTGTAGACAAGTGCTCAACCAGTACAGACATATGTTCTCTCTGACTCCAAGTCAGTCCACCTGGTGCACTCATGAAGTGGACACTGGGGAAAGTCTGCCTATTAAAAATAAGATTTATAGGCAACCTGACCATGTCAGGGACTGTATCAGGACAGAAGTCCAGAAGATGTTGGATTTGGGAGTTATTGAACCCTCAGATAGCCCTTGGGCTAGTCCAGTGGTCCTTGTGCCAAAACCTCACACCAGTGGTGGGAAAAGAGAGATGAGGTTTTGTGTGGACTACAGGGGTCTCAATGCAGTCACTAGGACTGATGCCCATCCAATACCTAGGGCAGATGAGCTAATAGACACTTTGGCCTCAGCCAAGTATCTAAGCACATTTGACCTGACAGCTGGCTACTGGCAGATCAGACTAGCTGATGATGCAAAGCCAAAGACAGCATTCTCAACCCCTAGTGGGCATTATCAATTTGTGGTAATTCCCTTTGGTCTGAAGAATGCACCTGCCACTTTTAAGAGGTTGGTGAATACAGTCCTTACAGGTCTGGAAGCCTATAGTGCAGCATATCTAGATGATATTGCTGTCTTTAGCTCCACCTGGGAGGATCACCTGGTCCACCTCAGAAATATTTTGCAGGCCCTTCAGAAAGCAGGCCTGACTATCAAGGCCACAAAGTGCCAGATAGGGCAGAGTCAGGTTGTGTACCTGGGCCAGCTTGTGGGTGGAGGCCAGGTTCAACCACTGCAGAGCAAGATCCAGACCATCATGGACTGGACTGCTCCAACTACCCAGACTCAGGTGAGAGCCTTTTTAGGCCTGACTGGGTACTATAGGAGATTTGTCAAGGGGTATGGATCAATTGTGACACCCCTGAATGACTTAACTTCCAAGAAAATGCCCAAAAAGGTTCAGTGGACAGTTAGCTGTCAAAAGGCATTTGAGGACCTAAAGCAGGCAATGTGCACTGCTCCCATTCTACAGAGTCCTGATTACTCCAAGAAGTTCATTGTCCAAACAGATGCATCTGAATTGGGGGTAGGGGCTGTACTGTCACAATTGAATGATGAAGGTCAGGATCAGCCAGTAGCTTTTATTAGGAGAAGGCTGACCCCTAGAGAGAAACGTTGGTCAGCCATTGAGAGGGAGGCCTTTGCTGTGGTCTGGGCTCTGAAGAAGTTGAGGCCATACTTGTTTGGTACTCACTTCCTTGTTCAAACAGACCATAAGCCCCTCTTATGGCTAAAACAAATGAAGGGTGAAAACCCCAAACTGCTTAGGTGGTCCATTTCCCTACAGGGGATGGACTTCACAGTGGAACATAGACCTGGGAGTAACCATGCCAATGCAGATGGACTCTCTAGGTACTTCCACTTAGAACATGAAGACTTAACTGGACAAGGTTAGTTTAATGTCCCTACGTTTGGGGGGGGTTGTGTAGGAGAGTAGGATCTGCTTCACATGGGTACCCCCACTTTTTGCTGATGCTTCACTGTTTTTCGACATTAGTCTGGCTGGGGCCCTGCTAATCAGAACCCCAGCCTAGCTGCTTCCTCTCTAAAATGGTTTCCATGTGCCTTAAGCACATCTCTAATTGGAATCTGGAGTGCCCTTATAAGTCCCTAGTATATGGTATACTATGTACCCAGGGCATAGGTACCTCAGAGGCCTACCAGGGGCTGCAGCATGTATTGTGCCACCCCTGGAAGGCCATCCAAAATGACACCACAGGTCTGCTACTGCAGCCTGGGTAAGGTGGTGCATGCACCCCTTACTGTGATATAGGTTACCTATATCACTACATACATACACACATACAAACCTATAGGTCACTCCTATGGCAGGCCTTGTCAATCCTGAAGGCAGAGTGCTTGGTTCCTATGTGAGAGGGTGCCTCTGCATGAGCAGAGCCCCTCTGCAGCGTTCGGAGACCCTTCTCTGATGCTGTTTGTGGTGCAGCCTGACCATATACTCTTAAGCGCATTATAACCTTGCGTTAAATGCTAACTTTGGGATGGCTGCACGGAAACATGTTGTGTTTGGTGTCAAACATCTTGGAATACTACCCCCTCGCCAGTTCTGGTGGCGGGGGTAGCATTCCACCCTTCTAGAGGGAGAGACATGTACACACCGGCCTGCCCGGTAACTTCTTTCCAAGCCCTGTCATCACAAAATGGATGCCGCTGCCACAGACACGGGTCTGGCCTCCTGCTGCTGACTGAAACTCCGGCAGGGGAGGCCTGGACAATAGGTTTCCTGTCCCAGGGAGGTGTAACCACCTCCCCAGACAGGATAATGTGTATTAGGGCTGGGCGGGAGCACTCTCTGGTGCTTTGAAGTCCTGCACTGGGGGCACACTTGGTGTCCCTGTGCATACCCCAGTTCAAACTGGTTCAGGGGCTTCCAGCCCCTGCTCTGGCGCGAAACTGGACAAAGGGAATGGGTGTAACCACCCCTCTTCCCTGACCCTCCCATAGGTGGGTCCCCAGAGTATGTCCAACCCCTAACTTAGTATAAGTATGGGACCCCAGTCCTTAGGACTTTAGATTTACCTGGACGAAACTCTGATACAGAATCCGGGACCTTCGATGCTCTACTTTAAGATTAGAGGACTGAAGAATCTCCCTTGGGGTCAAGGAGTGACTCCCCTGCTTGGCAGGCACCAACGAAGCAATTGTCCGGTCTGCATCGCTGAAGCTCCCGCCGGACGCCGAAGTCTTTGCATCACCAGAGGTGAATTTCCAGACTTCCCCGAGGCTGCCCTGAGTCCCCAGCAAAGCTGAGGCCCGTATCTGTCGTGGGTAATGTGGAACCGTGACCCCTGGACACTGAGCACATTTGCAAGTGCATCCTTTTCCTGGTCTCCCACGAAGTTGTGCTTTGGGCTCCGAGTAGCCCTCACCCCCAGCACCGACTGCACCAAAGATCACTGGCCTCCACTCCACGAGTGTCCCGTGAGCCAGCTCTAAGTGCGTCCACTCGAGGCTCCTTTGCAGTCGCTAGTCCGTTGGCTAGTGGGCCCTCCCGAAGGCCAATATTCTTCTGCTTGAGCTTCTCTGATGGCTCCAGGCGTGCCCTGACTTACCCTTTCTGGGTGAGTCCCTCAGACCTTGCTGGTCTGCACCACTGTCCTTCTTCTATTTCCACGAGACTTGCCGTTGCCAAGGCTTGTTGGGTCCAATCCGGTCGCCGACACCCCTACAATCGACAGACGTCGTGGGACAGCTCGAACCCAGCTCCTGGTCATCGTCGACGCCTCCTGGACCTCGTGGCTGAAGAGTCAAGACGACCGTCAACCTACCTGAAGCACCCGACATCGGTGGGCATCCGCTCATCGCCTTCCTGGTCACTGGCTAGTGACCCAGACTCTGTCCCCTCTGCTTTCAGGTTCTTCAGATCTTTGATCCACCTTTGGATCCACCCGAACATTTTCGACTTGGCCGCCAGCAGCACTTTGCAGCAGATCGCCATTGAAAACGACGACGAAACCCGACCCCAAAAGACACCTATGCACCCGGCTTCCCTGGGTGAGGTAACTCGAGTACTCCGGTGCTCCCATGGGTATAGACTCTAGAACAACCCAGTTCTGAAGGGGTTTGCTCCTAGTCCTCCTCTAAGTGTCCCTTTTCTTTAAAATTCCAACCGCGACTTTCCCCATAGAAGTCAACGGCGATTCGCGGCTGTGTTCTCACACTGCACGGTTCCCCCGTGGGTCCCCTGTGTCACTACCTTGGGTGGTTCCTTGTGGTCCAAGCACTTCTACAGGCTCTAGGCCTTGTGTCTAGCTCAGTCGTGGTTCTTATACCACTTTATTGGTATATGGTTTGGTACGCCCCTAGGGCTCAAACGTGTATTTGTGCTATTACTGTTGATAACTAACTTATAACTTATGTACTTCGAACTCTAGCCTCATAAAGAGACTAGAGGGGTGTGTTTAGCAATAAATACATATATTTTGAATATATACCTGGTGTGGTCCTCTTTCATTTGGTCACTCAAGAGATTATAGACTGGTAAAACAAGCTGCTTTACATTCCTTCAAGACTTAGCCTGAAGGCTGCTCTCCATAGCTACCACTAGGATAGCTTTCAATAAAGGTTGTCTTTAACCTATCTCCAATAAGGGGTTGTTTGGACTGGTGCAAGGTGCCCACTATAATTAGTGGACGGCATATACCAGGCCAACTTCTCACATTGGTGTGCAGCGTGTGGGATTCCAGCTTGCTATTGTTTTACCAGATAATCTCAATTGAATTGATCAACTGAAAACCACTAAGGGTACCTTAGGTACATATAAATCAAGCTTAGGATACAGTAAGTTCTACTGAACTTAGAGTTGGGTGTTAACCCCTTGACCGCGATCGAATTCCGCTCGTATGCGGGACATTCCGATCGCGGGTGGAGTCGTGACGAGCTCAGCTCGTCATGCGCACAGTGCAACCGCGCAGCATGACGAGCTGAGCTCGTCATGAGCACGGAAGGGGTTAAGGGATAGCACACCCTTTCTACAACTCAAGAGAGTTTAGTAGGCCACACTAGAGTAGGTAGTGCATACACCACACCTCACTAGTAATGTCTTCAAAGCCAGGACCCAGTGAGTCCTTGCCAGAAGCCAGTGGGCTTCTTCCCTCCAAGTATGATAATCTCCCATTCTTGGAATTGAGAGCATTGTGCAATACTAGGAAGCTGAAGGCAGGCAAAAGTGCCAGCACCCAACACCTCAGGGAGGTGCTACTGGCTGATGATCTCAGCAGGCCCCTAGGGTCTGAAGGGGTAGGCAGAGAGGGTGGGGCAGAAAATGAGGAAGGGGTCAGGGGTGAAGAAACCCAGGGCCCCCCTCTGAAACTGGCCAGGAAGGTGAAAATGACCTTGACCTGGAAAACCCAATTCCTCCTGTGGAGGAGGAGGAAGATCAGAATGACCTCCCCTTTGTCCCCCCAGGAAGAATTGTGAGTGTGCCCAGAAGGCATAGATCTCCTTCTCAGGAGTCTAACCACTCTGACACTTCAGTAGGGACCTCTGTCTCCTCTCATGGAAGGGAATCCTCTCATGAGAGGAGGAAGAGACTGATTCAGTATGAGCAAGCCCAGCTTGAACTCAGAAAACAGCAATTGGCTATAGACAGGGAGTCCCTAGATCTCTATAGAGAGAGAAAAAGTTGGGACTAGAGTCCCATGGTGGCAGCAATTTCCCCAGAGATAGGGAAAGGTCTTATGACCATAGAAACCTGAGCAAGATTGTCCCTCCCTACCAGTGTGGGGATGACATCCACAAATGGATAACTGCACTGGAGAGGGCCTGTAAAGTACAGAGGGTCCCTCAGGAGCAGTGGGCAGCAATCTTGTGGCTCTCCTTTGCAGACAAAGGTAGAGACAAGCTCCTCACTGTAAGAGAAGAGGATGCTGACAATTACAAAGTCTTGAAGAGTGCTCTGATTGATGGGTTTGGCCTAACAACTGAACAATACAGGTTAAAGTTCAGAGATACCCAAAAAGCACAGACTCAAGACTGGGTGGACTATGTGGATTGTTCTGCTAAGGCTCTGGAAGGCTGGTTGATGGGCAGTAAGGTGTGTGACTTCACAGGATTGTACAATCTTATCATGAGGGAGCAGATTCTTAATAACTGTCAAAATCAGCTGTTGCATCAGTACCTGGTGGACTCTGATCTGACCTCTCCCCAAGAATTGGGAAAGAAGGCAGACAAATGGGTCAGAACCAGGGTGAGGCAGAAGGTACAGAACCAAGGTGGTGACCCAAAGAAGCAAGATTCTAAGAACTCTGATAAGGGTGGGGAGAAGGGTAAAGACCAGAAGTCTTCACAAGGCCCCCAAAAATCTTCTTCAGGTGGGGATTCACAGTCTAACAAAGGGAAAGGCCAAAAGAAACCATGGTGCAAGGTCTGTAAGCAAAAGACCCACTGGACCAGTGATTGCACCAAGTCCAAAGACTCTACTCCAGCCCCCACCAATGCCCCTAAGGCACCTGCTCCCCCTAGTGCAGTTACAGTTGGTGGTGGGACTACACAAGCCAAGGCTTTAGTAGGGTTGACCCTGGGTAAGGAGATGAGCTCTGACCTAGTCAGAGAACTCACTCAGGCTGTCCTAGTCTGTGATGGAGGCATGGATGTGACCTCCTCTGTGAGTCCCAGTAATCTGGGCAAGTACAGGCAACAGCCCTTAATCAATGGAAAAGAGGCTTTGGCATTCAGGGACACAGGGGCAAGTGTCACCATGGTGACACAAGACCTTGTGGATCCTGGGCAGATTATACTTGGTGAAATGTACCAAGTGACCAATGCTAGCAATGTCAGAACAGACCATACTCTGGCAGTTGTTAACTTCTCCTGGGGAGGGGTAACTGGCCTTAAGAAGGTTGTGGTAAGTGCAGACCTACCAGTTGAATGCTTGCTTGGCAATGATCTTGAAACTTCAGCTTGGGCAGAAGTGGAGCTCAGGACCCATGCAGAAATGCTGGGCATCCCTGCAGATGTGTTTGCTGTGACCAGGTCACAAGCCAAAATGTCTAACACTGAACAGGCCTTGGATTCTGGAATAATGGACCAAGTGCCCTCCAAGAAGAGGAGTAGTAGGGTAAAGGCAGTGCCTTCCCCTTGGCTCAGAAGGAAGATCAGTCTCTTCAGGGAGATGATCTCAGTCCTGAAGAAGGAACTGTCCCAGAGGAGCTTGAGCCTGATCAGGTTGAGTTCTTAGGGACAGGGGGCCCTTCCAGGGCAGATCTGAGCCAGGAGCAGCAGAGCTGCCCCTCTCTTGAACCCCTCAGACAGCAAGCTGCTGCTGAGGCTGCTGGGAAAGCTAGTGGTCCCCATACAGTGTATTGGGATGATGGACTCTTGTACTCAGAGTGTAGAGACCCCAAGCCTGGTGCCACCAGGAGGTTGGTTATACCTCTGAAGTTCAGGGGCTTCCTATTGACCCTAGCCCATGACATTCCCTTAGCAGGTCACCTGGGCCAGAACAAGACTTGGGACAGAATTGTCCCTCACTTTCACTGGCCCCACATGTCTGAAGACACCAAGGAGTTTTGTCGCTCCTGTGTAACCTGCCAGGCCAGTGGCAAGGCAGGTGGCACTACAAAGGCCCCCTGATACCACTACCTGTGGTGGAGGTTCCCTTTGAAAGGGTGGGGATTGACATTATTGGTCCCATGGATCCCCAAACAGCATCTGGGCACAGGTTTATCCTGGTGGTAGTGGATCATGCCACCAGGTACCCAGAGGCTATTCCCCTTAGGACCACTACAGCACCTGTGGTGGCAAGAGCCCTCCTGGGAATTTTCTCAAGAGTGGGCTTCCCTAAGGAGGTGGTATCAGACAGGGGTGCTAACTTTATGTCTGGATACTTAAAAGCAATGTGGAAGGAGTGTGGAGTGACTTACAAGTTCACCACACCCTATCACCCACAATGCAATGGTTTTAGTTGAGAGATTCAACAAAACCTTGAAGGGCATGATTAAAGGGCTCCCAGAGAAGCTTAGGCGAAGATGGGACATACTCTTGCCCTGCCTTTTATTTGCATACAGGGAGGTGCCTCAAAAGGGGTTGGCTACAGCCCTTTTGAACTTTTGTTTGGTCACCCTGTCAGGGGTCCATTGTGCTTGGTGAAGGAAGGATGGGAGTTACCTCTCAAGCCCCCAAAGCAAGACATAGTGGACTATGTACTTGGTCTCCGCTCCAGGATGGCTGAGTACATGAAAAAGGCAACTAAAAACCTTGAGGCTAGCCAGGAACTTCAAAAGCCTGGCATGACCAAAAGGCTGTACTGACTGTTTACCAGCCAGGACAGAAGGTGTGGGTGTTGGAGCCAGTGGCCCCAGCAGCTCTCCAAGACAAATGGAGTGGACCCCATACCATTGTTGAACAGAAGGGTGAGGTTACCTACTTAGTAGACCTAGGAACACCCAGGAGTCCCCACAGGGTTCTCCATGTCAACAGATTAAAACCATATGTGGACAGGGCAGACATGGGCTTGCTCATGGCTACTGATGAGGGACAGGAGGAAGAGAGTGACCCACTCCCTGACCTGCTCTCACAGAACCCTGATGATGGGTCAGTGGATGGTGTAGCCTTGGCAGGCAGCCTCACTGCTCAGCAGCAAACTGATTGTAGACAAGTGCTCAACCAGTACAGACATATGTTCTCTCTGACTCCAAGTCAGACCACCTGGTGCACTCATGAAGTGGACACTGGGGACAGTCTGCCTATTAAAAATAAGATTTATAGGCAACCTGACCATGTCAGGGACTGTATCAGGACAGAAGTCCAGAAGATGTTGGATTTGGGAGTTATTGAACCCTCAGATAGCCCTTGGGCTAGTCCAGTGGTCCTTGTGCCAAAACCTCACACCAATGGTGGGAAAAGAGAGATGAGGTTTTGTGTGGACTACAGGGGTCTCAATGCAGTCACTAGGACTGATGCCCATCCAATACCTAGGGCAGATGAGCTAATAGACACTTTGGCCTCAGCCAAGTATCTAAGCACATTTGACCTGACAGCTGGCTACTGGCAGATCAGACTAGCTGATGATGCAAAGCCAAAGACAGCATTCTCAACCCCTAGTGGGCATTATCAATTTGTGGTGATGCCCTTTGGTCTGAAGAATGCACCTGCCACTTTTCAGAGGTTGGTGAATACAGTCCTTACAGGTCTGGAAGCCTATAGTGCAGCATATCTAGATGATATTGCTGTCTTTAGCTCCACCTGGGAGGATCACCTGGTCCACCTCAGAAATGTTTTGCAGGCCCTGCAGAAAGCAGGCCTGACTATCAAGGCCACAAAGTGCCAGATAGGGCAGAGTCAGGTTGTGTACCTGGGCCACCTTGTGGGTGGAGGCCAGGTTCAACCACTGCAGAGCAAGATCCAGACCATCATGGACTGGACTGCTCCAACTACCCAGACTCAGGTGAGAGCCTTTTTAGGCCTGACTGGGTACTATAGGAGATTTGTCAAGGGGTATGGATCAATAGTGACACCCCTGAATGACTTAACTTCCAAGAAAATGCCCAAAAAGGTTCAGTGGACAGTTAGCTGTCAAAAGGCATTTGATGACCTAAAGCAGGCAATGTGCACTGCTCCCATTCTACAGAGTCCTGATTACTCCAAGAAGTTCATTGTCCAAACAGATGCATCTGAATTGGGGGTAGGGGCTGTACTGTCACAATTGAATGATGAAGGTCAGGATCAGCCAGTAGCTTTTATTAGCAGAAGGCTGACCCCTAGAGAGAAACGTTGGTCAGCCATTGAGAGGAGGCCTTTGCTGTGGTCTGGGCTCTGAAGAAGTTGAGGCCATACTTGTTTGGTACTCACTTCCTTGTTCAAACAGACCATAAGCCCCTCTTATGGCTAAAACAAATGAAGGGTGAAAACCCCAAACTGCTTAGGTGGTCCATTTCCCTACAGGGGATGGACTTCACAGTGGAACATAGACCTGGGAGTAACCATGCCAATGCAGATGGACTCTCTAGGTACTTCCACTTAGAACATGAAGACTTAACTGGACAAGGTTAGTTTAATGTCCCTACGTTTGGGGGGGTTGTGTAGGAGAGTAGGATCTGCTTCACATGGGTACCCCCACTTTTTGCTGATGCTTCACTGTTTTTCGACTTTAGTCTGGCTGGGGCCCTGCTAATCAGAACCCCAGCCTAGCTGCTTCCTCTCTAAAATGGTTTCCATGTGCCTTAAGCACATCTCTAATTGGAATCTGGAGTGCCCTTATAAGTCCCTAGTATATGGTATACTATGTACCCAGGGCATAGGTACCTCAGAGGCCTACCAGGGGCTGCAGCATGTATTGTGCCACCCCTGGAAGGCCATCCAAAATGACACCACAGGTCTGCTACTGCAGCCTGGGTAAGGTGGTGCATGCACCCCTTACTGTGATATAGGTTACCTATATCACTACATACATACACACATATAAACCTATAAGTCACTCCTATGGCAGGCCTTGTCAATCCTGAAGGCAGAGTGCTTGGTTCCTATGTGAGAGGGTGCCTCTGCATGAGCAGAGCCCCTCTGCAGCGTTCGGAGACCCTTCTCTGATGCTGTTTGTAGTGCAGCCTGACCATATACTCTTAAGCGCATTATAACCTCGCGTTAAATGCTAACTTTGGGATGGCTGCACGGAAACATGTCGTGTTTGGTGTCAAACATCTTGGAATACTACCCCCCGCCAGTTCTGGCAGCGGGGGTAGCATTCCACCCTTCTAGAGGGAGAGACATGTACACACCGGCCTGCCCGGTAACTTCTTTCCAAGCCCTGGCATCACAAAATGGATGCCGCTGCCACAGACACGGGTCTGGCCTCCTGCTGCTGACTGAAACTCCGGCAGGGGAGGCCTGGACAATAGGTTTCCTGTCCCAGGGAGGTGTAACCACCTCCCCAGACAGGATAATGTGTATTGGGGCTGGGCGGGAGCACTCTCTGGTGCTTTGAAGTCCTGCACTGGGGGCACACTTGGTGTCCCTGTGCATACCCCAGTTCAAACTGGTTCAGGGGCTTCCAGCCCCTGCTCTGGCGTGAAACTGGACAAAGGGAATGGGTGTAACCACCCCTCTTCCCTGACCCTCCCATAGGTGGGTCCCCAGAGTATGTCCAACCCCTAACTTAGTATAAGTATGGGACCCCAGTCCTTAGGACTTTAGATTTACCTGGACGAAACTCTGATACAGAATCCAGGACCTTCGACGCTCTACTTTAAGATTAGAGGACTGAAGAATCTCCCTTGGGGTCAAGGAGTGACTCCCCTGCTTGGCAGGCACCAACAAAGCAATTGTCCGGTCTGCATCGCTGAAGCTCCCGCCGGACGCCGAAGTCTTTGCATCACCAGAGGTGGATTTCCAGACTTCGCCTAGGCTGCCCTGAGTCCCCAGCAAAGCTGAGGCGAGTAGCTGTCGTGGGTAACGTGGAACCGTGACCCCTGGACACCGAGCACATTTGCAAGTGCATCCTCTTCCTGGTCTCCCACGAAATTGTGCTTTGGGCTCCGAGTAGCCCTCGCCTCCAGCACCGACTGCACCAAAGATCACTGGCCTCCACTCCACGAGTGTCCCGTGAGCCAGCTCTAAGTGCGTCCACTCGAGGCTCCTTCGCGGTCGCTAGTCTGTTGGCTAGTGGGCCCTCCCGAAGGCCAATCTTCTTCTGCTTGAGCTTCTCTGGTGGCTCCAGGCGTGCCCTGACTTACCCTCGCTGGGTGAGTCCCTCAGACCTTGCTGGTCTGCACCACCGTCCTTCTTCTATTTCCACAAGACTTGCTGTTGCCAAGGCTTGTTGGGTCCAATGTGGTCGCCGACACCCCTGCAATAGACAGACGTCATGGTACAGCTCGAACCCAGCTCCTGGTTGTCGTCGACGCCTCCTGGACCTCGTGGCTGAAGAGTCAAGATGACCGTCAACCTACCTGAAGCACCCGACATCGGTGGGCATCCGCTCATTGCCTTCCTGGTCACTGGCTAGTGACCCAGACTCTGTCCCCTCTGCTTTCAGGTTCTTCAGATCTTCAATCCACCTTTGATCCAAACGAACACTTTCGACTTGCCCGCCAGCAGCACTTTGCAGCAGATCGCCATTGAAAACGACGACGAAACACGACCCCGAAAGACACCTATGCACCCGGCTTCCCTGGGTGAGGTAACTCGAGTACTCCGGTGCTCCTGTGGGTATAGACTCTAGAACAACCCAGTTCTAAAGGGGTTTGCTCCAAGTCCTCCTCTAAGTGTCCCTTTTCTTTAAAATTCCAACCGCGACTTTCCCCATAGAAGTCAACGGCGATTCGCGGCTGTGTTCTCACACTGCACGCGTCCCCCGTGGGTCCCCTGTGTCACTACCTTGGGTGGTTCCTTGTGGTCCAAGCACTTCTACAGGCTCTAGGCCTTGTGTCTAGCTCAGTCGTGGTTCTTATACCACTTTATTGGTATATGGTTTGGTACGCCCCTAGGGCTCAAACGTGTATTTGTGCTATTACTGTTGATAACTAACTTATAACTTATGTACTTGAACTCTAGCCTCATAAAGAGACTAGAGGGGTGTGTTTAGCAATAAATACATATATTTTGAATATATACCTGGTGTGGTCCTCTTTCATTTGGTCACTCAAGAGATTATAGACTGGTAAAACAAGCTGCTTTACATTCCTTCAAGACTTAGCCTGAAGGCTGCTCTCCATAGCTACCACTAGGATAGCTTTCAATAAAGGTTGTCTTTAACCTATCTCCAATAAGGGGTTGTTTGGACTGGTGCAAGGTGCCCACTATAATTAGTGGACAGCATATACCAGGCCAACTTCTCACAGTCTCCTTCCGATGTTTTCCTGCCTGAGCCCACCCATGGTACCCTTCTAGCCATAATAATTTGTCTGGCCAGTGGGGCACACCCTTTGCCCATGATAGGTGTGTGACGGGATAGCCAGTGTAAGGATTTGTTCATCGGTTGGACAGTGGCTTCAAGCTGTCCCTCCCTAAGAGTCTGAACATTCCCCAGAACTAGTACATGAGGAGAGGATGCTGGGGGCAGATGGAGCGGTTGATGAGGAGTAACCGACAGACGCACATTAGTCCCCGCAGTAGGTCGTTGTTGCCTTGTAATGTCATCATTTCCTCTATCCTCTAATAAGTTTACCCTTAAATTAGACACTGACCTAGTCGGGACATTTCTAGCAGGTTGATGCAAAGTCTTGTATATCCCTACAGCTGTAGCATGGGCATTAAGGGGTATGTGGGGAAGTTGTTGGGAGGTGGAACCAGAGAAATCTATATTTATATTTGGATGGCATGGGTATTTCTCTGTGTTAGTAGAATCATGAGGTGCCCCCTTCCCTACCCCTCGCCCTTCCCCTGACCCTGTGTCTGTCATTGTGACAAAACCCCGGCCAGCCCCTGAAGAGAGGGTAGAGGAGGAATTAATTATGCCTGTGCCCTCAATTTTTTTAAGTCTCTCTTCAATTTGTATTAGTTTGGTTAGGAGTGGTTCCAGGAGCACGGTAACCAGAGACTCCAGTATTTTCCATGTGTCATCAACAGGCAGTCCGAGGGCCAATGTTGAAGTCAAAGTTGGTGTGTTACTCTTGGAGGCGGTTTGCCCAGACCCAGTTTCTCCATTCCCTCTGATCTTGCCCGCTTGAACGGATTTTGAGAGTTTTTGTTTTTGGGGGCCTTCAGTTTTTCTCTTTTTAACCGGTGGCTCACTATTAATTACAGTCTGGGATTTGGCAGCCTGGCCCCTGGTGACAATGTTAGTGCCCGTTTCTACTTCCACTGAGAGGGAAGGGAAGACTTCAAGTGCGGTTGGCGAAGGGACTGGGGCGAGTATTGTGGGGTGCATGAGATGTCTCCATCCATAGGAATGCTACCAACGGAGGAGCGCTTCTGAGAAATCAGAGACCCCAGCGAATCCGCCATTCTGCTAACTGTATTTCATGCCTAAGAACGGACTCCGCCCTTGTTAAGAAAGCATCCAGTGTCCCTGCAGTTCCTCTCCCCGGTTGGTCACTAAGTCCCTTACGTTTAGCCATTATATTACCAGATCAATGGTAGGTGGTCCTCAAGATAAAATAAAGGTACAGTACCTTGTGGCGGCGAGTGTGGCAAGTCCCAGATGCCATATGTCAGAGGGGAGGTACAGCCCCGCCTCCTGCGGGGCCCGACGGGCGTTGACGGGCCGGCTTCTCCAATTTAGCACGTTTTTGGCAGTGCTGAGGATGCTGGGGATTGTAGTCCCCCCGGCAGCGTTTCCTGGTTCTCCTCCGGTCTCTGAATGAGGCAGTGGCGTTGTGGTGCGGGGATCCGCTGACCCGCTAAAGCTGCCAGTGCAAGGGTGAATGGCTGTGCGACTACAGGGGGCCGTGGGCCGGCTTCTCCAATTTAGTGCGTTTTTGGCAGCGCTGAGGATGCTGGGGATTGTAGTCCCCCAAGCAGCGTTTCCGGGTTCTCCTCCGGTCTCTGAATGAGGCAGTGGCGTTGTGGTGCGGGGATCCGCTGACCCGCTAGAGCTGCCGGTGCAACGGTGAATGGCTGTGCGACAAACCATTCAACAGACAAGCACATAACCCGTAGACCTCGCCAGAATGGCTACGGCCTAGTGAACACTTGATACGCAAGGCAGCGACCGGCTGAACTATCTGGCCACCTCATGGTACACGTGAGGGAGTATGCCGGTGACACGTAGCCCCTGAGGAAGAGCTCCCAAATTTACACTCACATGTTTGTAAGCTGGACCTGGGGGTGGGGGGAGGGTTTGGAGGCACAACCTAGTTGGGGGGTTGGTGTGGGAGGGTGGGAGGTAGGGGTTGTTATTGGTGTTAATATCTGTTTTGAGTGAGAGTTAGAAAAGCATCACTGCCAACACTCTGAACACAGCTGGATAAGGCAAAATGCACATTACACGAGCACTAGAAGCCTGCACCTGTTGCGGACCGCAAAGACCGTATCGAGGAGCGTCCGCATGGCCGGCCCGCACAAGACGGCTACACACCCCCAAGTTACGCGTACCCACAAACGACACCCATCACGCTCCTTACCTGTAATATCCGTGGCCTAAACGATAACCGAAAGGCACGGCTGGTTCAGACATAGCTGCTTAGACATGGCATTGACATCTGCTTCCTACAAGAGACGCACCTCACAACACTGACACTGAATAGGCTGCGATCAAAGCGCTGGGCCTACACATACGCAGCGATGTACTCCAACTACTCTAGGGGGGTATCAATGTTATTCCGCAAGGCTTGACTACCTGTCAGACTTTTTTTGATAATCAACTTTATTGATTTGAAATCAAACATGTTAGTAGCACAGGACATTTGATCAGTGTTACAAGCTCTCACCGCAATTACAATTTGTGAGTACATACACATTATACACATTAGTGGAGGAAAGCACCATCTTGGCGTGTTAGCATTACACCCGTATGTAAAAAATAAAATAAAAGGGGGAAGTTTCGCACACTTAGTCCAGCAGGTTCAGCCATTTGCCCCAGATTCTGTTGTATTTGGCTGGGCAATCCCCGGGCCTCAAATAAGGGTCTCTCCTGTGTGGCACACCAATCCACTCCTCGGTGCCATTTTGCCACGGTTGGGGGTTTTGCTTGCGCCCAGGTAGCTGCAATGTCTCGTTTGGCCACTGCGACTGCTGTCCCAAGAAATGCCTTGTCTGCTCGTGAACCGTCTAGGCTGTCCATCACCCCTAAGAGGAGACGCACGGGATCGTGGGGAACCGGCCAACCTAGGACCTGCATAAGTTCTGTCTCTATTCTCGACCAATACGGGGCAAAGCTAGGGCATGTCCAAATCATGTGGTAGAAGTCCGCTGGTGCATGGCCGCAGCACGCGCAGTCTGGGGAGGGACGCAGAACTGCTCTGTGTAAGCATGCTGGGGTAATATAGGCCGCATGGAGGTAGTATAATTGAATAAGGCGGAGTCTGACTGAGGTCGTGATGGTCTTAGGGGCCATGAGGGCATCACACCAATGTTCCTCCTCCAGAGGACCCACCAATTCCTCCCAGCAGGTCCGGAGTGGGTCGAGAGTTGCCGGTCCGTTGTTAACAAGGGTACGGAATATTCGGGAGACCCCCCCCTCCCCAGGTTCCCCATCATGACCTGGGCTTCTAGCGGGCTGAATTCGGGAAGAGACGTGCCTGTTGAAATATGCATGTTGAGGGCATGTCGGAGTTGTAGGTATTTATAAAACTGTGAAGCGTGGAGAGCATACCCTCCCCGCAGATCCTGTAATGTCTTAATGTGGTTGCCAACCTATATGTCGCCCAGCAGAGAGATCCCTATGTGGTCCCATTGCTTGAACCCTGAAAGTGCTGCCACTTCCCCCAGCCATGCACCATGCCAGAGAGGTGTGCGTTGGGTCAGTCGGTTGTCCCATTGCATGTGCCTCAGAGCCGTGCTCCATGCCACCAGGACTCCCCTGGTTATCGGCGGGATCGCTTTGGGTATGGGACACCTGTATAGGTATGCTTGTATTTGGGGGAGTTCCATGTTTCTGAGTTCCGTCATGTAGGCCGGATGAGACCATCCCCTGGTGAACCAATCATGGATTACAAGAAGCCGGGTGGCCAGGTAGTATAGGTGGAGATCGGTCATGCCCATATCCCCATGGAAGGGCAGGATCCTACAATGGGCAAGAGCCACCCGGGGCCTCCTCCCTCCCCATAGAAACCTCGTGGTCACCCCATCCAATTCCTTAAACCAACTGCGTGGGAAATGAAAAGTGGTGTTCTGAATAATGTACAAGAAACGTGGGAGGATCATCAGTTTGAACAGCGCTATCCTCCCGAGTGGGTTAAGTGGCAGGGTTTGCCAGCGCTTGAGGTCTGCTTTGGCTTTACGGACCAGCGGAGTAATGGTCATTGCCCATTCCAACTCAGGAAGCAGAGCGACCCATACCCCTAGGTATTTGAAGGATTTTCTCCTAATGGGGATGGTGGACTCCCAGTCGAAGCATTCCCAGGAGAGGTGGAGGGGCACCAGTGTTGATTTCACCGGGTTGAGTGGGAGGCCTGAGACGCTTTCGAAGGCCTGTAAAACCTCAAGGGATCTAGGGCCAGAGCTGGCTGGGTCCGACAGGTAGAGCAGGACATCGTCCGCGTACAAGGAGATTTTGTCGGTGTGGTGGGTTCCCCAAGACGAGCCCTGGATCCGGTGGTCGGATCGAATGAGGCAGGCCAAGTGCTCCATTGCCAGCGCAAATAAAAGGGGCGAAAGGGGACAGCCCTGCCTTGTGCCCCTCTGAATTGGGAATGCCTTGGAGAGGGTTCCATTGGTCAGTACCCTGGCTCTGGGGTTGGAGTAGAGGGCCTGGATGAGGCGCCGGAGCTGTTGTCCCAGACCCATCAGCAGCAGGACGTCCTCCAGATAGTGCCAGTCCACCGTGTCAAAGGCTTTTTCGAAGTTGACGAGCAGGAGCGCAAGATAGGGTGTGAGGACCTGGCGGCCGGCCAGGGCTAAATGGAGGCATCGTAGGAAGTGTCTGGTGCTCCACGCTGGCATGAAGCTGCATTGATCCACGTGGACCATCTTATGGAGAAAGGGACGAAGTCGCTGGGCTAGAACCGTAGCATATATTTTTATCTCTGTGTTGATAAGAGAGATTGGACGAAAGTCCGCACATCTAGGGGAGGGCGGTTGGGTCTTGGGGATAACGACAATAGTCGCCACATCGGTCTCGGAAGGGAAGGAGCCGACCTCAGCAGCGTGCTGATAGAGGTGCACGAGATGGGGAACCAACAAGTCCTGGTACGCCGCATAGTATTCTTGGGGGTTTTCCCGACCTTCAGCAGGGAGATCGCGCCATGTATCTCCTCCGGGGTGATGGGGAGGTCCAGGTCGGACGCCTCATCCTCTGAGAGGCGAGGGAGCTGGACCCCCGCTTGGCAGAGCACATCCCAGAGGGCAGTGGGCGAGCAGAGTACTACTGGGCTAAGTAGTCGGCAAAATGCCTGTGCGATGGCAGGTGAAGTGTGCTGGGTGCTGCCCGAGAGGTCTTTGACTTCAGGGACTCTGTTTGATCTCTTCTCGAGCGATCGCAAGTTGCCTGTCCCAGTGAGCATCGGGGGTCCCAGTTTGGGTCATTTTCAACCTTATGGCCTGCGCCTCAAGGAGGGTCAGGCGGTCGTTTTGTGCCAAGCGTTTCGCATGTACCCGACCCCTGGCAACGCCGCGGATAGTGGCTTTACTAGCCTCCCAGACGGTGCCCGGGGAGGAGACCGATCCGTAATTAGTGAGGAAATAGTGAAGTAATGCCACCTCTATTGCCATCCTAACTTCTTTATCCGGCAGGAACCACGTGTTTAGTCTCCACACCGCCCGGGCCGTGTCCGAGGTCCCACCCAGCTGCAAGGATAGGGCTGAGTGGTCTGAGATTCCCCGGGGAAGGATAGTTATATTGGATACCTGTGGCAGTCAGAGGCGGGCAGGAGTATCAGATCAATGCAGGAGTGCATATGGTGGGCCACGGAGGTATGAGTATACTGGGTGCCTTGGGGATTCCAGCCCCTCCAGACACACAAGCCGAGAGTGGCCGCCCAGTCTGTCAACTTCTTTGCATGGGCTAGCCTGGTTGGGGAGGGTATGCCCGTCGCGTCAAGCGCTGGCTGCATAACGGCATTAAAGTCGCCACCAATCACCGTCTGCCCCAAGGGTAGGGAGGAGAGTGTGTCTGTGAGGTGTTGCAAAGTGGAGGTGAGAGCAGCGGGTGGGACGTATATGGACGCTAGGTTAAGGATGTTCCCTTCTAACTTCCCGGACACAATCACAAACCTGCCCTGGAGATCCGTTGCGACATGGCCAGGAGTGAAGGGGAGTCCTTGCCGCATTAGGATTGCAACCCCTCGTGAGCCGCATTTAAAACCAGAGTCTTGGGGATAACGACAATAGTCGCCACGTTGGTCTCGGAAGGGAAGGAGCCGACCTCAGCAGCGTGCTGATAGAGGTGCACGAGATGGGGAACCAACAAGTCCTGGTACGCCGCATAGTATTCTTGGGGGAAACCGTTGGGTCCCGGTGTTTTCCCGACCTTCAGCAGGGAGATCGCGCCATGTATCTCCTCCGGGGTGATGGGGAGGTCCAGGTCGGACGCCTCATCCTCTGAGAGGCGAGGGAGCTGGCCCCCCGCTTGGCAGAGCACGTCCCAGAGGGCAGCCCCGGGTGGGCGAGCAGAGTAGTACTGGGCTAAGTAGTCGGCAAAATGCCTGTGCGATGGCAGGTGAAGTGTGCTGGGTGCTGCCCGAGAGGTCTTTGACTTCAGGGACTATCCTGTTAGCGAGAGGGTAGGAGATCAATCTGTGTAGCAGACTTCCGTTTTTGTCTCCACAACCATATACTCGGGCCACGGATGAGCACCACAGCATCTTGGCCGACTCCAAGGAGATCTGTTTGATCTCTTCTCGAGCGATCGCAAGTTGCCTGTCCCGGTGAGCATCGGGGGTCCCAGTTTGGGTCGTTTTCAACCTTATGGCCTGCGCCTCAAGGAGGGTCAGGCAGTCATTTTGTGCCAAGCGTTTCGCGTGTACCCGACCCCTGGCAACGCCGCTGATAGTGGCTTTAAAAGCCTCCCAGAGGGTGCCCAGGGAGGAGACCGATCCGTGATTAGTGAGGAAATAGTGATGTAATTCCACCTCTATTGCCGTCCTAACTTCTTTATCCTGCAGGAACCACGCGTTTAGTCTCCACACTGCCCGGGCCATGTCCGAGGTCCCACCCAGGTGCAAGGATAGGGCTGAGTGGTCTGAGATTCCCCGGGGAAGGATAGTTATATTGGATACCCTGTGGCAGTCAGAGGCGGGCAGGAGTATCAGATCAATGCAGGAGTGCGTATGGTGGGCCACGGAGGTATGAGCATACTGGGTGCCTCGGGGATTCCAGCCCCTCCAGACATCACACAAGCCGAGAGTGGCCGCCCAGTCTGTCAACTTCTTTGCATGGGCTAGCCTGGTTGGGGAGGGTATGCCCGTCGCGTCAAGCGCTGGCTGCATAACGGCATTAAAGTCGCCCCAATCACCATCTGCCCCAAGGGTAGGGAGGAGAGTGTGTCTGTGAGGTGTTGCAAAGTGGAGGTGAGTGCGGCGGGTGGGACATATATGGACGCTAGGTTAAGGATGTTCCCTTCTAACTTCCCGGACACAATCACAAACCTGCCCTGGGGATCCGTCGCGACATGGCCAGGAGTGAAGGGGAGTCCTCGCCGCATTAGGATTGCAACCCCTCGTGAGCCGCGTTTAAAACCAGAGTGCCACACTCTATCGAAACCGTATCATGGGAGGGAGAGGCATTGGGTCCCGAGGAGGTGTGTCTCCTGAAGTAGGAGTATGTCGGGCACATGGCGTTGGGCTTACTTAAGGACCACTGTTCTCTTGATGCGATCCAGTAATCCGTTCACATTCCAGGATAAAGCATGAAGGGGCCTACCTGGGGCGGACAACTGCATCGGGACTGGTGCGAGTGATGAGTGGGCCAAAGGGTATTGAGCCCCAACGGGGTGCGGGCGGTGCAACACCAACGTATATACATGGTGCATGGTGTGTGCTACGTGTTTTTGCGGTATCAGGTCGGTGAACAAGTGTCAAAGTGCTGTCGGTCGTAAGAAGAGGAGACCATACCAGACTCAAACCTAAAACTACCCAGAGGACAACGGTCCCCTCCCTCCCTCCCCCACCTCCCCCCGCCCTATACTTCTGGAACCGAAGCATCTGTTGCCCTGAAAAGGAAAAGTTAACAACAACAACAAGCTAAACTGAAACCCCTAGCCGGGGATTGCATGGTGATAGTGGACCCCTCCACAGTATCGGATGTAGCAGTCTTCGTAGCATGCCACCGTGGTTTACAGTGTCCGTGGGAAATATCCTCCCCAGCCCCCGTCTATTTGGAGCTTCCGGAACCTTGTTTTCAAACGTCAGGTTAGTTCTTCAGATTATCGGGCTCTTGGAGAGGTCAGTGTCCGAGGCCACAGGGTCCGGGTCCCCGGAGGGGTCAGGATCTCGGTGCGTGTTCGCCACAGAGCTCTCCCTACTGCGATCACGTGAAGCTGGGGGGTTCGCATTGGTTGCGGTACTTTGGGCTCTTGAACCAATTGATGTAGTTGACCCCTCACGCGGTCCCTGGCCCCTGCGGGACTGCGTGCACCTCCTCTGCTGCCGAGGGGTGAGAGGGTCGGTCCTCATTGTTCCGGATGGTCCGGCCGAGGGTGTAGATCGGAGTCGAAGGGGCCTCTCTTTGGTCAGCCAAGTCCACGCAGACTGTGGGGTCTCGAAGAAGAGCGTCTTGTCTTGGAAGACGACTCGGAGGTGGGCCGGGAAGAGGAGTCCGTATCTCAAGCCCAAGTTAATATTATATGAGCGGCGCTGCTCTTGCACCTCTTTAGTGTAGTCTGGGAAGAGCATTACAGTGTGGTTCTGAAACTTCAGGGTACCCTGGGACCGGGCCGCGGTCAGGATGGCATCTCTGTCCTTAAAGTTCAAGATCCTGGCTATAATTGGCCTGTGCAGAGCACCAGGAGGCGGCTAAGGGGCAAGAGAGCGATGATCCCGCTCGATAGCGAACCAGGGTGATAATGCTTCCTTGGGCATCCAAGAGGTCAGCCAGGTTTCCACGAAGGCAGCTGCTCGACCCTGCTCAACCCCCTCTGGAAAGCCCACCAAGCGGAGACTATTACGACGTGACCAGTTTTCGGCGTCCTCAGCTCTGCGATGCAGCTCCTTAGTGTGTGCTTGCAGGTGGGTTACTCGGCCCTTCAGCTGGTTGAGGTCATCCTCGACTGTGGAGATTCGAGATTCTGTTTCGGAAATATGATCCGTGGCATTCCGCAGGTCTTGGCGAATAAGGGCCATGTCGACCCGAACCTCGCCAATCTTGTTCTCCACCGAGGTCTGAGAGGCGCCGATGGCCTGTAGGATAGTCGATAGGTCGGACCCCAGAAGGGGGGAGCCCCCAAGCGCCCCCTCCGCCTGGCCACGGTCACTTGTGGTATATTGGTCCATTTTAGTTTGCGTCGGTGCCGCGGTTGCTTTATGGACTTGGTTTCTCCCCATCGTGGACTCCAGGGGGGGGCATGTCCGTTCAGGTGGTGGTATGCTGACACCCGGGGTTCAGTACAAGGGGGGCTCCACCTCTCTCCACGGCCAAAGGCGGGCGCGGCAAGGCCTCAGGGGGGCTACTTCTAGAACTCAGCCTCTGAGTGTTTCCCAGGCGTCCGTCGGGGTGCACCAGTGTGGGGGTCTGCCGCGTGAGGGTGAATTGCCGCTGCTCCGGGGGTCCATGGGATCACGGGTCCACAGAGTCTTTATCCTGGTGGGGCAAGGGGGCCCACAGGAAACCACCGCTGTGCGACCCCACAGCCGAGCCCCCGACCGAGGAAGTTTCAGGCGGTGCGGCACGGTCAAGCGTGCCACAGCCTTCTTCCAGCCCGGACAGGTCACCCCAGCTTCAGGCCGCTACAATGCAGGCAGGCTGACCGGGGAGCTCAGCGTCGGAGGACCGTTCAAGGTTCAGCGGGAACCCTCCTTGGCCCCCACGGGCCCCCCAGGTGGCGGGCCCAGGGCCAGAAATCGTCAGCGGGATGGCGTCGGCAGCGGGACCGCTTCTGGCCTTGCAGAGTAGTCGTAGGAGTAGCGGCTGCCAAGTTGTCTCAGGGGGCCGGTCGGGCAGACCCCCCAATCCGGGACCGGGGCCCCGACCGCTGAGGTAGGCGAGCGGGAAGACAGCCATTTGCACGTGGTCCAATCCAGTGTGCAAGGCCTCATGGGTTGCAGGACATCGACGGCAGGCTTCCCGGTGTGCCCGTAAAACTGGCGCAATAACCGGCAGCTCCGTGCCGTACAGGGGGGGGAAGGAAGGGCCGGGGAGCCTCTCCCGAGGCGCCCGCTGGGCAACTCCCACAGCCGAACAGCCCGACCTCAGCCCCCAGAGTTAGCTTGAAGGGGGGGAGATGGTCAGAAGAGACGGATGGTAGGCAGGGACTGGGGAGCCTCTCCCAAGGTGCCTGCTGCTCGACCTAAGCAGCGGACCGGTCCACACCCGGTGCTGAACATGGGGGCAGGTGGAAGGTGGGAGGAGAAGGACCGGGGGTCCGGGGAGTCCTTCCTGAGGCTTCCGCTGCGCGGCTTCAGCAGCCGATGGGCCCGCCACCAGCCCCCGCACCCAGAGCCTCAGCATCAGGGTCCATGTCACACCAGCCCAACGAGGACAGACAGGGCCGCCTGTGTGCCGGGGGCCCGCGTGGAGCACCCCCAGGTCGCAACACCCCATCCAGGCCAGCAGTCGGATTGCCTCACCGGTGTAGCCTAGCACCCAGAGGGGGGGAAGGGCTGAGCCATAAGCCTCCCCCTGCTGTCCAAAATGGCAGCCGAGCCCCCAGCCTCCGCCTCACTCACCAGTTGGGTGGCGCCCCCACGGTGCGGGAGTTCGCCGCGCCCGCGTGCCCGGGGACCGCGTGGAGCACCCCCAGGCCGCAACACTCCATCCAGGCCAGCAGTCGGATTGCTTGCATAGCCCAGCACCTAGAGGGGGGGAAGGCCCGAGCCATAAGCCTCCCCCCGCTGTCTGAAGCAGCAGTCGAGCCCCCAGCCTCCGCCTCACTCACCAGGCGGGTGGCGCCCCCACGGCACGGGAGCCCGCCACGGCCTCAGGATACAGCCAGGAGACATGAGGCCTCACCCCCAGCACCGCGGGAGGTCACCACGTGGCAGGCTGTCTGGTAGCCAGAGCAGTTATGGATCACGCCACCTCCTTGAGTCCTCTTCACAGGCAAGTCACGCAGCGTGCAGGGCTCCGATTGCACCAGGAGCTACGCCGGTGGCAGGTGCTCGGCAGTCAGGACTCGCCGGAGCCCCAGGCCCCAGCCAGCGGGATCCGCCATCTTGCGGCCCACGGGCCTGGGGGGGTTCAGGCATCAGAGCGGGCCCCGCGTAAGATAGGGCAGCAGTTTGTACCGCCGCTACACAGCACCAGCCGCAGGGGATACTAGTAATCAGATGCAAGGGATAGATGGCAGCCGAAGGTGGTGGGATTAGAAGCAGATGACGGAGGGGTCCGGAGCACTCTTAGAGTGCGACTGCCATCTTGGTGCTTCAGGCCACGCCCCCCACCTGTCAGACCTTAACAGATGAAGAGAAAAGATATATAATAATACAGGGGCATATATGTGGCAAATGCCTCATGCTAGTGGCTTTGTACAGCCCTAATGTGGACGACCCCTACTTTTTCAGCAAAATATGGGCCGAAATACTATGGACAGGCGCAGACATAATAATATGGGGGGGAGATTTTAATGTAATCCTTAAAGACGGTATGGACAGGTTTTGCGCTGCGCGGACATTGCACCCTCGGGCCACTGCCCAACTACAGTCTATAATGAGAGAACATAATCTGGTCGATATCTGGAGACAAATGCACCCAGACACGTTAGAGGGCACTTGTCTATCGACACACCACAAAGCGTGGTCCAGAATCGATTTCTGGATACTGTCTAGTGATGTAGCAACCTGGACGAGCAAAGTCAAACACATGCCACACACACTGTCCGATCATGCGCCGGTAATGCTCAAACTGCTCCTTCCGCAGATGCCCCCCAGGGCCTTCACATGGCGCCTGCCGCTGGAGGCATTATTAGACCCTGTATACAGAGACGAAATCTGCAATGAGATAGTAGAATACTTCGAGATCAACGAGTCAACTGTGTGCTCTCAGGCTATGCTCAAAGTGGTAATAAGATGCACCTGCATAGCCAAACAAGGGGGAGTCCTTAGAGATATAAGACGCACATTAAGTAATATTGAGGCAAATACTCGAAATCTTGAAAAAGAGTACTATCAGACCCACGACCCCGCGATATTAGCCAAGATTAGAGAACAGATCACGACATATGAAGAGGAAACGAACAGAGAACTTCGCTTCCTAGGAAAGCATGCGCAGGCCAGACGATATGGCGAGTGTGATTGCCCGGGAAAACCCTAGCCACAACTTTGAAAGCGTTGCATTCTCGCACCTACATAACTGAATGATTGGACGAAGACTCCACCCTGGAAAGAAATCTAATGACCTCCAAAAGGCAATCACAACCTATTCTGAGCAATTATATACATCCTGCATTGTGTATGACCCGGCCTCGCTGACCGAATATTGGGATACTATTGAACTAATCTGGTTAGAAAGAGCGCACAGAGACTACCTGGATCACCCCTTTACGGAGGAGGACATTGTGCAAGTAATACAAAGCTTGCCCGGAGATAAGGCACCAGGGGCTGATGGCCTATCGGCCTCCTTTTATAAGACATATGCCTCGTAACTTGCACCACAATTGCTAAAAGTGTATCAGGAGGCTTTCGATTGTGGCAGGCTTCCGCCGTCCATGCAAGAGGCCCTAATAACTATAATACCTAAACCAGGCAAGCCGACAAATAGCTGCGACTCGTACCGCCCAGTACCCCTGATCAACGTAGACAATAAGATTTACGCCAAACTTTTGGCGTCTTACCTTCAACTGCTACTACCTAAAAGGATACGTCCAGATCAGTCTGGTTTCATACCGGGAAGATCGACCTCCCACAATCTGCGGACGCTGTTTGCGACGCTGCATTCTCTTCACCTGCAAACATCTGCAATCGCTGCCCTACTAGACGCAGCCAAGGCGTTTGACACCCTAGAGTGGTCCTACCTATTCGCACTGTTGGCGCGCGTTGGCCTTAGTACTCTGTTCATGGGGCAGATAAAACTAATATATACAAGCCCTATGTCCCGCATTAGCTACAATAGCATAATAACAGAGCCAGTCCAAATCTCACACTGCAACAGACAGGGGTGTCCATTGTCGCCCCTGCTGTTTGCCATAGCGATGGAGCCCCTGGCCGCGAGGTTAAGACAACATCACGGTCAACGTGGCATAGGATTCATGACCAGAGGGCTGGTGGCGTCCCTTTACACAGAAGATATCACATTATATGTTGCTGACCCGCTTGAAAACCTGAACCTAATGATAAGAGAACTGCTGAGGCTCGGGCAATTCTCCGGACTAGAGATAAATTGGTCCAAATCCATAATTCTACCACTCACAGACAAAACAGAGCCGTTCCCATTGGACTTCCCGCTACAGTGGGCAGAGAGCCCTGTCAAATATTTAGGTATATGGGTCAGCAGGGACATAAAAGAAATTTGGGAGACAAATTACGGCTGTGCAATGACATGGCTGAAAGAGAAGATCCCCATTTGGGTTAAACTGCCAATATCTATGGCGGGTAGAATAGCTATTGCTAAGATGATTGTGCTGCCCAAACTATTGTACCTGTTTGTAAACATACCCATGCCGCTGACAGCAGCTTTCTTAAAAAAACTTAGGCCAAACATGATCAACTTGATTTGGGCAGGCAAGCTACCCAGAATCACTTGGGAAACCCTAACACTGCCACTCCGCCAGGGAGGTTTGGGAGCACCAGAATTTCAATTATATGCATACTGCGCGCAAGCCCACTTCCTACATCACTGACTTTATCCCACACCGTTTCAGCCCCACGTGGCCATTGACCTTGACAAGGTTGCCCCACTCCCCTTGGCCATAGCTGTGCATAATTGGGGAGATCGACACAGTTGAGGCTCTGAAGTGGGCATGGATGGGTTCAAAAAAGAGCAAAGGCACTAGTCCTGTTCGCCCCTTCAATTCCACTGACACAACACCCACATTTCCCCATGCTGACGGGGAGAGAGACTACTAAACATGCAAGCACACCCCGCATAGCCAGATTCGAAGATCTCTATGAGAATGACGTTTTCATTGCCCCACCCTAGCTTGAGAACGGAGCACCCCCGAACTTAGCAGACACATTGTTATACTACCAGCTTAGAGCCACCTGTCAAAAACTACATAGCACATTTCCGCCCCCCCCCACCTACACTGGCCCCACTAGAACATCTCTTGTCAGAACCGTCACCCAAGAAACTAGTCACTTGTCTATACACCACCACACAACAGGAGCACCCACTGACGAATCCCGCGTGCTGGACATCTGGAACTCGGAGCTAGATGACCCCGTCACTCCAGAGCAGTGGCTTTATTGCTGCGGCCAACTGGAGCTGCTATCCCCCAATTACAGGCTGAGACTAATTCATATTAAATTCTTGAACCAGCTACACAGAACCCCCACGCAGCTCTTGAAAATGGGGCTGAGGGCATCTAGCAATTGCTGGAAATGCAAGGCACCGGACGTCACCTTTTTGCATCTGGCATGGCACTGCTCCGTGGTGGCAGCATTCTGAAATAAGGTGTCTAACATGATTACAGAAATTACTGGGGTAGAGATTGACTGCACACTGCTGGTGGGCATTATGGGGTATGTTAAGGAAGTACCACGAGCCCATAGCCGGCTCACCGCATGTTACTCTTGATGGCCAAAAGAGAATTGGCGAAACGCTGGGGTAGGAAACAGGGCCCATCCATCGACTCCTGGATAGAAGACGTAGCATATTGCCAGGAACAACTCTCCTAGGGGCATATTAACAAGGGGGCGATATGAAATTATCGCCGCTTTTGCGTCCGTTTTCGGGCGAAAAGCGGCGATAATTTCATCGCTTTATCAGCAAAGACACGCTATTGCGTGTTTTGCTGACTTAGCGCCCGTTCCCAGCACGCCTAACTTTGCATCGCTAATGAGATGCAAAGTAGGCGTGGCTGTGAAACCAAACAGGGATAATATCGCGACGGCAGCTTCGCGATATTATCAAGGAGGGTTAGCGATCTTTTAAATCGCGTTAAGTATGCTTTAACGCAGGAATTTAACGTCTGTTAAATTCCTGACTAAGGCATACTTAACATGGGGGTGGATTCTGTGACTAAGACCACAGGCCCTATCATCTAGGATATCGCCGTTTTCCACCATGGAAAACGGCGATATCCACGCTATCTCTGGAATTTTATCGCCTCGGCGATGCGCGTTGTTGATAACGCGCTAACCGGGCGATAAATTACAGTGATAGCCGGCGATAAATATGCAAGCGCTAAGCGCGCTTTGCGATATTTATCGCCGGGCCTTGTTAATATGCCCCCAATTTCTGGGAACTGATGCCTATCGCCTCTAGACCAAAAGACATATGGCCCCCTACTTAGACTGGCTACGGGCAAGGAGAACAGATCCCCCCCCCCCCACACACACAGGGACCCCCGGTGAGGGGGTGTCTGGAAGGCAGGGGATGTCACATAGTGTACTGCGTTTGTTAAATTAGCCTAATTGCTATATACATGGAGATGCCAGTGTTGGTGGGGGGGGAGGGGGAGGGGGAATGTGTCTGGCCGGTGAGGTGGTCTCTGAAGTATAGGTCTAGCACTGAACATTAACCAAATTATATAATGATGTGCTGTAACATGGACGATATTAGATGTAAGGTTGGGATGTCTTCTCTCTCGCAGTTAAACGTTTTGTTTTAAGTGTTTAAGATAAGACATGCACATTATGACAACGTACCAACCACGTAAGCACTGCTTTGCGATGTATGTCAATGTTATAACTATTAATAAAAAATAAAAACAAAAAAAAATTGTGTGCGAGAGGCCTGTAGGTCTTAGTCCCAAAAGGGGCAGAGAAAGGTCTCCAATTAGCAGTCTTGGATATTTCTGATGACAGTTAGGCAGCTCAATTCATCGTTTAGTGACAACATCATTTGCCCTCATTCCTCTAGGGATGAGCATGTGCAGTAGGAGTGTCGGATAGTGCAAGGAACTAGGGGGCATATTAACAACGAGGCGATAAGCAATTATCGCCGCTTTAGCGTCCGTTTTCGGACAGAAAGCGGCGATAATTCTATCGCCTAATCAGCAAGGTCACGCTATCGCGTGAATCCTTGCACTATCGCCTCTTTCCCCAACGCCCATCCTTGCATCTCTAATGAGATGCAAAGTGGGCGTTACTGGGCGTACCCCGGATGGGCTACGTTGCAAATATCGCCGATGTTCACATCGCAATATTTACAAGGCAGCCCACAGGATTATAGCAGATGTTAGACTTTGGCGAAAACGGCGGTTTTCGCCAAAATCTAATGTCTGCTATAATCCTGACTTACCTATGTTAGGCATAGGAGGTGGATTCTGCTGATACGACCACAGGGTCGTATCAGCAAGGTTATCGCCCTCTTGCAGGGAACATCGCTGGAAAACCAGCGATGTTTCCTGCAAAAGGACGATAACCTCGCTATCTCTGGAATTTTTATCGCCCTGGAGTAACGCGTTGTTAATAATGCGCTACCACGGCGATAAATGCCAGAGATAGCCTGCGATAATATAATTATCGCTAAGCACGGCCAGCGATAATTATCGCTGGCCGTTGTTAATATGCCCCTACTTTCTGGTCTTCATTAGTTAACACAGGGTATCTCTGTGTGTGTGTGCTTATGTGTATGTGACTCGCAGGCAAACATAACCTTTCCCCAGGGATCTTGTTATCACTCATGCTCATATTTCTGTCCTCTTCTTACATCAACTGTTAACGGATTTATGTAAGATTTTTCTGCGCACGAAGGGGCATATTATCAAGCCCATTTTCGCCGCTTTATAGGCCGTTTTCGGCCGAAAAGCGGCGAATTTCACTCCGCACAATTATCAAGGACACGCTAACGCGTGTTTCCTTGAGTAAGCAGCCCAATTAACTCCACTTTGCATGTCAGCGAAGAATATCGCTAATGACATGCAAAGTGGGCGTTCCCCTCCATTCCTCCCTGGAAATCCGCGCTGACATGGCAGCGCACTATTACCAAGCCTCGAGCAAACCCGCGATGCAATTGAATTAACCGCGCTAACCGCGGTTATCGCGGGTTTGCAACGCCTGGTTTGAATCCGACTTAGCCATACTGGATATGGCAGGTGGATCGTACGGCTGAGACCCTGGGGCATATTATCAAGGAAACACGATAAATATCGCGTTTCCCGCTTTGCGCGATCCTGTTTCACGCCGCTATCGCAGGATTTAATCGCCGTGGAGATATGCGTTGATAATAACGCGATATCTCGGCGATTAAATCCTGCGATATGCGGCGTTAAACAGAATCGCGCAAAACGGGAAACGCGATATTTATCGTGTTTCCTTGATAATATGCCCCGAAATATCTGTTAACACCGCACCTGGACCTTCTCTACCTGGTCATACCGGAACGCCAACTTCAAGTTTAGTATGCATGGGGCTGTGATGTGTGTGAAATCGCACTGCAGATAACAGCGTTTTACCTCTTCCAGTATTACCAGGGGTTAAAACTCCTAGCACTGAATAAAGAATTCTACAGTAAGGTGCAGAGAAGTCTTGTAAACAGATGGAAATACCATTGTCAAGTTCCACCTGACCACACCAGGAAGTGAATCATTTGGCACGCAGTTTTCTAAATGGCTTAGCGCTTCTTTTCTTCCTCATTTACACACAACACTGTTGTGGGAGCAGTCGACCAGCACATTGTGAATGCAATACAGATCCAGGCCCCGATAATAGTGGTATATGGACTGCCATCCCACCAATTCATTTCCCCTCATTAAGTTGATTCCTGGCACCACTGGGCAGTCTGCGTGTAATGTCCCAGCGCACATTCTGTAAAGTCCTGAAGCAAATTCTAATAGCCATCCAAAGATTGATGCCTCAATACATTGAGTATTCCCCCTGATTCAAGTACAGTTAACAATTGGGGCAATTGAGTGCTCCTCCAAAGTCATAGGTGCTTTGTATCCTGCCATGTGGCATTAATACCACCGAAAGAGATTTAACAGATCTTCCATAATCTTGCAATGCAAGATCCAATAGATATGCACATGGTGTGTGATGCAGATTTACATTTAACACCTTTACCTTGTCATTTATCCCAGCTACACTCTCGATTCACTGATCTGAAACAGCAGGATCCAATGAAAGAAAGAGAGACAGCATGAACATAGAACTGGGCTACTAGATGAGTAAATAACTAGTATATATGCATGGAGTTAAGTTATTGTAGCCCAAATGTAAGCACGAACTCAATATGAGAGAATATGCACTGTTGTGTTCACCATCTTATGCCACCATCATTATGGACACTTTTTGAACAATAACCATACCAATGATTTTCAAATAAATACATCATTTATTTCTGTCTAAATTACTGCTATTTCCATAATGCAATATTACTGGAAAGCACTATCTATATTAGAGTAATATTTGTACCTCATATATACGCAGAGGAGCTGCTTTTATCAAATACATGGATGTCAAATCAGTATTTACTTGTTATACCTTTTTTTCAAGTATGTTAACTTTGTGCATACTTTCTTTAAGTGTAACACCTGTTTTGATATGAAATGATGTTACCCTTATGTGATTCAGGATATCCGTTATAGACATAGCCCATGACACTTGTGCAGCAAAATTCAATACATGCAGAGCATGCTTACTATATGGTACAAACAGGACCAGCAAATACTTTTGCATTAGCCTTTGGTCTCTTAAAGGAACATTTCAGATGCATACATCAAGGTGGGGATACACTGGTATATGCACATCAGAAGCTGGAATGGAATGGTATTCAATCCACAACCCTCTATTGATGATGAATATCCTGTAGCTCAACAGAAACAATGTTGTGCGAATATAAATGCATCAACCATAACAGATGATATCATTACCAATTAATGCTAACATACACAAATACAACTTTACATACACATAATAAAAATGCACTGAGCCTTAATGAAAAATGTCTATATTTTAATACCAGTGCAATGATGAAAACTTAATGCATAACGTAAATTAAGGTGATCCTAGCCACAAGGGATCCTAAAACTCACCCTATTACACCCAAATCACTATCAACACCCGTGAACGGAGAAATGAATCCTAATACATTACATCATCTACGAGTGGGCCTGCAGCACTTATTCTGCTACCACAAAGGTAGCCCTTTTAAACATGTCTCAGGCCTGCCATTGCAGCCTGTGTTTGAAGATTTAAACAACTAAAATAAAAATAAACCTTTTGCCAGGCCCATACCTCCCGTTTTACTATAAATAAGTCACCCCTACGGTAGGTCCTACAAAGCCCAGAGGGCAGGATGCAGTGTATTTAAAAAGTTGCACATGTACTTTTAAGCTTTACATGTCCTGGTATTGAAAAACTCCTAAATTTCTTTTTCGCTACTGCAAGGCCTACCTCTCCAATAGGATACCATTGGAGTTACCTTGTCACAATTATTAAGTTGTAACTTCCAATTAGGAGCAGGTAGAGAGGATGGTGTCTAAAGAGTTGGAATTAAAAGTCATTTTTAAAGGTGAAGTTAGATTTGTTTATTACAATTCTGAAAATCTCACTTTTAGAAAGATGGCATTTTCTTGTCCCAGCCATTTGGTGTCTGATGCTTGTGTCCTGGGTCACATGACTAGGTGTAGTTGGCAGTGGGTCTTTGTTTATTGCTTCCAGACAGTGAGATAAAGGGAAGCTAGGTGTTCACAGGATAGGCCACTCTGAGTTAAAGAGGGGGACTAGCTGTCACCTACTATACTTGCACATCACAAAGGACCATCTTGAGCACTCTCGCAAAGGGGTTTGACACTGGTCTATTGTGACCCCAGACAATCTGGGGTGAGGGCAGGGAGGCAGGAAATTCCAAGAAACTCGGGAATCTTCTCTCACTTCTACTACTGGACTGCTGCTCTGATGGATGTCTGCCTTGCTGTGCTAAACTGCTTTCCTCTGGCCTGGATGAGAGGGATTGGACCTGCATCTCTAAACCCAGGACCCAGAGTGACTTCAAGTGCTAGTTGGCACGCCTCTTGAGGAGATGCCTCAGGGACATAACAGGCTACCAACTTTTTTGAACCCAGCACCAGGACTCCGACATCTGTGAATCTTACTCTGCTAAGTGGTTCCACCCTG
The DNA here is from genome assembly GCA_963921515.1 of Calotriton arnoldi. Classification (NCBI taxonomy): domain Eukaryota; kingdom Metazoa; phylum Chordata; class Amphibia; order Caudata; family Salamandridae; genus Calotriton; species Calotriton arnoldi. The sequence continues at coordinate 186,652 of CAWUFW010016918.1, read as the reverse complement.
GTCCTGGACCCTTGGAAGTGGGCCTGAAGGTGTTCTGCGAGCCTGTCTGTGGAAACAGCAGAACCAATCCATCTTCTCTGTTGCATGGCACAATCCTGAGCAAAACCGATGCATTGCCTGTGCTGCGCGGACTTTCCCGGTGCCAGGACTTTGCATCGCATCAGGGCCTCATTGGAAGCTCTGCAGCATGATGCATCCCTGATGCAGGCCCTCACATTGCAAGCCTCTCGCCGACTGCATCCTTGACAATGATGCAACACTCCACATCACAAGCCCCGTAGCTTCAACGGATCCAGCCGGTGTGCGATGCATGCTCAATGCAGGACTTTGCATCCCAAGATCCCTCGTCTACACCGATGAAGGAACCCACATTGCAGCCTTGCAGCTCCTCTGAACCAGCATTGAACAATGCATCTCAGACCAGAACCTCACATCGCCTCGGCAACACTTCTTCGATGTGGGACTCCACAACTCTTTACAACCATTTTAAGGTACTCTTGTTCAGCTGGACTAACTGGGTCCCTGTAGCCGGCCCATGCTCCATTGCGGTCGGTCTGAACTTGTGACTTTTTCTGATCCAGCGCGACCAGATATCCACAGTTGGCACTTAATGCTTTTTGGAACATAAAACTTTAAAATTGCATATCTCCAGTTCCACTGATCAGATGTTTGTCATTTTGGTCTTAAATTATTTATTACACATTACTCTATTTCTCTAAATTAGTGTGGGATTTTTCTTGTGTTGTGTTTAACTGTACTGCAGTTTCAGATTCTGTATAAATACTTTGCACATTGTCTCTAAGTTAAGCATGACTGCTCTATTCCAAGCTACCAGACGGTTGAGCACAGGCTAATGTAGGGTTTGCTTGGGACTTCTCCCTGACAAGGATTGTGGTTTCTGCCTGAGTAGGGTTTCACCTCCTTCAACAAGTAACCCATTTCTTACATCATTCCTGAAGGTGACTTTAATTCCACCCTATTACATCCCATTCGCTATATATCCACCCCATGTTTAGAAAGAAAATCTAATCGATTCTATAATTTAACACATGCTTGCCATTTATCCTAACAATAAGTGACTCTTAACCCAACCAATTACATCCTAATCGTTATACTCACCTCTAGCCATGAAAATACACCTAATACATGACTGCGAGAATGTGGATTATTAGTTGGAGGATGTTGGACTTGGCCTTTTTGCAGGGTCATCCCTAAACTTTTTAACTTTCTCCTAGCCTTTTTTCTGACATGGTGTTGGTGGTTTTAGGACTCTGGGCACTTTAGCACTGCTGTCCAGTGTAAAGTGTGTGTGCTCTCTGTGATAAATGTGGTAATATTGGTCTACACCTGTTTGGCCTGTTTAATTTACCTGTGAGTCCCTTGTAAAGTGGTATCTCATATACCCAGGGCTGGTAAATTAAATGCTACTGGTGGGCTTGCAGCGTTAATTGCGCCACCCACCAAAGTAGCCTTTCAAACCTATCTCAGGCCTCTGCCATTGCAGGGCCTGTGCGCGCAGTGTTACTGCCGCTGTGACTTGGCACCTAAAGTGTGTGCCATGTCCGTGACCCCCCTTTTCCCGCATGTCAGTCACCCCTAAGGTAGGCCCTAGCTAGCCCTATGGGCAGGGTGCATTGTAGGTAAAAGATAGGACATGCCCTTAAGTGTGTGACATGTCCTGGTAGTGACAAACGGCCATTTTGGTTAATCACTACTGTGGGGCTGCCCTCCCATAGGAATGCATTGGGGATTCCCTGATAAGTGTTTCAGTGGTAACCCCTGATATGAGAGGCACAGCGTGGTCAAGTTTGGTATATTTGGAATAGTGATAATAAATGCTGCGCAATGGTGTGCGCAGATTTATTATAACTATTTTAGAAATGCCACTTTTAGAAGTTGGCATTTCTGTGTGCTATGTGTCTGCCTGCCTGATGTGAATTGCATGTCTGGCTTGGAGTGACAGGGGCTGGGAGGTGTGTGTGGCTCCAGGAGGGGCAGGCTGAGTCAGCGCTAGGCTGAATGGGACATCTGCATGTGAAGTAGTGGGAGGAGAAGTCCCTGGTCCCTGAATTGGGCTGTGCCTAGCCTGTACAATGCTGGCTCCGCCCCCTGTGGTGTGTCTGATCACCTCGCCCCCACCTGACAAAGGGGAAGAGGAGCTTGGCAAACAAAGTGCTCCAATTCCCCCCTGAACCAGTTGCATCTGGTTCCCTCCCCTAAGCTCTGTCCTGCAGACAAAGAAAAGAGGTGTATAAAAATAGGGGCTGTGACCCATGAAAATGTTCAGTTCAGTGCTGGTTTCTGACTTGCTGGGGGGCTGGCTGCTGCTGGGGCCCAGGAGGAACCGCCATGAGGGCTTGCCTCCCTGTGCCCAGCCTTGCCCCCCTTGATATCCAAGAACTTTACTTTGGCATCCAGCGCCTGGGGAACGCTGTCCCTCATTGCCAGGAAGAAGAGGAGCCTTTTTTTTGCTTAACTTTATTTTTCCAGCTGAGAGTGCTTCTGTCTTCAATCTGCAGCGCTGGGCTGCGACGTGGGGATTCCCCCCTCATTGAGGAGAGGAGCGGGTGCCCACCCCACTTTATGCTTTCAGGAACCGAGCGGGAGCCCACCCCGCATCGGTGCTTCATCGCGGGAGCGCACCCCGATTATGGTGTTTCTGGCGGGTGCCCACCCCGCACTGCTCCGCTAAGAGAAGAAATCACCGCCCTTTTAATGCGGGAGCCTACCCCGCGTCGTGCCGGTAAGGCAGGAGCCCACCACGTGCTTTGCCAGGGAAGCGGGTGCCCACCCAGTTCCAACATTTTCTGGACTTCTGTCCTGATACAGTCCCTGACTTGGTCAGGTTGCCTGTAAATCTTACATTTAACAGGCAGACTGTCCCCAGTGTCCACTTCATGAGTGCACCAGGTGGTCTGACTTGGAGTCAGAGAAAACATGTGTCTGAACTGATTGAGCACCTGTCTACAATCAGTTTGCTGCTGGGCAGTGAGGCTGCCTGCCAAGGCTACACCATCTACTGACCCATCATCAGGGTTCTCTGAGAGCAGGTCAGGGAGAGAGTCACTCTCCTCCTCCTGTCCCTCATCAGTTGCCATGAGCAAGCCCATGTCAGCCCTATCCACATATGGCTTCAGCCTGTTGACATGGAGCACCCTGTGGGGGCTCCTGGGAGTTCCCAGGTCTACCAGATAGGTAACCTCTCCCTTCTGCTCAACAATTGTATGGGGGCCACTCCACTTGTCTTGGAGGGCTGCTGGGGCCACTGGCTCCAACACCCACACCTTCTGCCCTGGCTGGTAAACAGTCAGCACAGCCTTTTGGTCATGCCAGACTTTCTGTAATTCCTGACTAGCCTCAAGGTTTTTGGTTGCCTTTTTCATGTACTCAGCCATCCTGGAGCGGAGACCAAGTACATAGTCCACTATGTCCTGTTTAGGGGTTTGAGAGGTAACTCCCAACCTTCCTTCACCAGACACAATGGACCCCTGACAGGATGGCCAAACAAAAGTTCAAAAGAGCTGTAGCCAACCCCCTTTTGAGGCACCTCCCTGTATGCAAATAAAAGGCAGGGCAAAAGTGTGTCCCATCTTCGCCTAAGCTTTTCTGGGAGCCCTTTAATCATGCCCTTCAAGGTTTTGTTGAATCTCTCAACTAAACCATTGCATTGTGGGTGATAGGGAGTGGTGAACTTATAAGTCACTCCACACTCCTTCCACTTTGCAGTTAAGTAACTGGACATAAAGTTTGCAACTCTGTCAGATACTACCTAGTTAGGAAAGCCCACTCTTGAGAAAATTCCCAGGAGGGCCCTTCCACCAAAGGTTCTGTAGTGGTCCTAAGGGGAATGGCTTCTGGGTACCTGGTGGCATGGTCCACCACCACCAGGATAAATCTGTGCCCAGATGCTGTCTGGGGATCCATGGGACCAACTATGTCAATCCCCACCCTCTCAAAGGGAACCCCCACCACAGGTAGTGGTATCAGGGGGGCCTTTGTGGTTCCACCTGCCTTCCCACTGGCTTGGCAGGTGACACAGGAGCGACAAAACTCCTTGGTGTCTTCTGACATGTGGGGCCAATGAAAGTGAGGAACAATTCTGTCCCAAGTCTTGTGTTGGCCCAGGTGACCTGCTAGAGGAATATCATGGGCTGGTGTCAATAGGAAGCCCCTAATTTTCAGAGGTATTACCAACCTCCTGGAAGCACCAGGCTTGGGGTCTCTGCTCTCTGAATATAGGAGTCCATCATCCCAATATATTTTATGGGTGCCACTAGCATTCCCAGCAGCCTCATCAGCAGCTTGCTTTCTGAGGGTTTCAAGAGTGGGGCAGCTTTGCTGCTCCTGGCTCAGATCTGCCCTGGAAGGGCCCCCTGTCCCCAAGAACTCAACCTGATCAGGTTCAAGCTCCTCTGGGTCAGTTCCTTCTTCAGGACTAAGATCATCTCCCTCAGGAGGCTGATCTGTATTCTGAGTCAGGGGGGAAGGCACTGCCTTAACCCTACTGCTCCTCCTCTTGGGAGGCACCTGGTCCATTCTTCCAGAATCCAGGGCCTGTTCAGTGTTAGACTTTTTGGCCTGTGACCTGGTCACAGCAAATACATGTGCAGGGATCCCTAGCATTTCTGTATGTGTCCTGAGCTCCACTTCTGCCCAAGCTGAAGTTTCTAGATCATTGCCAAGCAAGCATTCAACAGGGAGGTCTGCACTTACCACAACTTTCTTGCGGCCAGTTACCCCTCCCCAGGAGAAATTAACAACTGCCAAGGAATGGTCTGCCCTGACATTGCTAGCATTGGTCACTTGGTACATTTCACCAAGTATAATCTGCCCAGGAGCCATAAGATCTTTTGTCACCATTGTGACACTTGCTCCTATGTCCCTGAATGCCAAAGCCTCTTTTCCATTTATCAAAGGCTGCTGTCTGTATTTGCCCAAGTTACTGGGACTCACCAAGGAGGACATGTCCATGCCTCCATCACAGACCAGGACAGCCTGAGTTGGACCTCTGACTAGGCCAGAGCCCATCTCAGAACCCAGGGTTAACCCTACTACACCTTTATTCTGAGTACCACCAATTGTAGCTGCACTAGGGGGAACAGTTGCCTTAGGGGCAATGGTGGCTGGAGTTGAGTCTTTGGACTTTGTACAGTCACTTGTCCAGTGGGTTTTCTGCTTACAGATTTTACACCATGGTTTCTTTTGGCCTTTACCTTTGTTAGATTGGGACTCCCCCCCAGATGAAGATTTTTGGGGACCATGAGAAGACTTCTGGTCTTTACCCTTTTCCCCACCCTTGTCAGAGTTCTTAGAATCTTGCTTCTTTGGGTCACCACCTTGGTTCTGAACTTTCTGCCTCACCCTGGTTCTGACCCATTTGTCTGCCTTCTTTCCCAATTCTTGGGGAGAGGTCAGATCAGAGTCCACCAGGTACTGATGCAACAGCTTATTTTGACAATTATTAAGGATCTGCTCCCTCATAATTAAGTTGTACAATCCTTTGAAATCACACACCTTACTGCCAAGTAACCAGCCCTCCAGACCCTTAGTAGCACAATCTACAAAGTCCACCCAGTCTTGATTCTGTGCCTTTTGGGTCTCTCTGAACTTTATCCTATACTGTTCAGTGGTTAGGCCAAACCCCTCAATCAGTGCACTTTTCAAGATTTGGTAATCATCAGCATCCTCTTCTCTTACAGTGAGGAGCTTATCTCTACCTTTGTCTGCAAAGGAGAGCCACAAGATTGCTGCCCACTGCTCCTGGGGGACCCTCTGAACTTTACAGGCCCTTTCCAGTACAGTAATCCATTTGTGGATGTCATCCCCACTCTGGTAGGGAGGGACAATCTTGCTTAGGTTTCTATGGTCATAAGACCTTTCCCTAGCACTAGGGAAGTTGCTGCCACCATGGGACTCTAGTCCCAATTTTCTTCTAGTTTTCTGACGCTCTAGGGACTCCCTTTCTAAAGCCAACTGCTCTCTTCTGATTCTAAGCTGAGCTTCTTCATACTTGAGCAGTCTCTCTTTCCTCTCATGAGAGGATTCCCTCCTATGAGAGGAAACAGAGGTCCCTATTGAGGTGTCAGAATGGTTAGACTCCTGAGAAGGAGATCTTGACCTTCTAGGCACACTCTCAACTCTCCCTGGTGGGATAAAGAGGGGGCCATTGTGGCCATCCTCCTCATCTGCAGGGGGAACTGGATTTCCCAGGTTAAGATCAGTGTCATCTTCCTGGTCAGCTTCAGAGGTCAGGTCATAGTTATCTTCACCCCTTGGCCCTTCCTCATCTGCTGCCCCACCCACTCTGCCTACCCCTTCAGACCCTGAGGGCCTTCTGAGATCATCCAACAGCAGTACCTCTATGAGGCGTTGGGTGTTTGCACTTTTTCCTGTCTTCAATCTCCTAGTACTAGACAATGCTATCAATTCCAAGAATGGGAGGTTGTCATACTTGGATGGTAGAAGCCCATTGGCTTCTGGCAGGGACCCACTGGTTCCTGGCCTTGAAGACATCACTAGTGAGGTGTGGTGTATGCACTACCTACTCTAGTGTGCCCTACTAAACTCTCTTGAGTTGTAGAAAGGGTGTGCTAAGCCCTTCACACACAACTCTAAGTTCAGTAGAACTTACTGTAATTTTAAGTTTGAATTATATGTACCTCAGGTACCTTTAGTGGTTTTCAGTTAGTCACTCACTTGAGATTATCTGGTAAAACAAAGGCAAGCTTGAATCCAACCGCTGCACACCAATGTGAGAAGTTGGCCTGGTATATGCTGTCCACTAGTTATAGTGGGCACCTTGCACCAGTCCAAACAACCCCTTATTGATGATAGGTTTAAGACAACCTTATTTGAAAGCTATCCTAGTGGTAGCTATGGAGAGCAGCCTTCAGGCTAAGTCTTGAAGGAGTGTAAAGCAGCTTGTTTTACCAGTCTATAATCTCTTGAATGGCTAAATGAAAGGAGACCACACCAGGTATATATATAAAATATATGTATTTATTTCTAAACACACCTTACTAGTCTCTTTATGAGGCTAGAGGTCAAAGCCCATGTGTTACACTTCAAATATCACAGTAAATTAGCACAATATACGATAGGCCCTATAGGCGAACCAAACAATATATTAAGAAAGTGGTATAAGAACCACGACTTGACTAGACACAAGGCCTAGAGCCTGTAGAATCGCTGGGACCCCAAGGAACCACCCAAGGTAGTGACACAGGGGACCCACGGGGGACGTGTGCAGTGTGTGAACACAGCCGCGAACTCCATTAGCTTCTATGGGGAAAGTCGCGGTTAGAGTTTTAAAGTTTAGGGACACTTAGGAGTGGACTAGGAACAAACCCTTTTGGACTTAGATGGTTCTAGGGCCAACACCCACGGGAGCACCGGAGTACTCGTGTTACCTCACCCAGGGAAGCCGGGTGCATAGGTGTCAAATGGTGTCGGGTCGCGTCGTCGTTTTCAATGGCAGCTTGCTGAAAAGTGCTGCTGCCGGGAAGAGGAGAAGTGTCCGAAGAGATCCAAGCCTGGATCGAAGATGTGAAGGACCTGGAAGCAGAGGGGACAGGGTCTGGGTCCCTTGCCAGTGACCAGGGGCACGATAGTCGAATGCCCACCGATGTCGGGTGCTTCAGGTGCGAGAAGGGGAAGCTTGACTCTTCAGCCACGAGGACCAGGAGGTTTCGAGGGCAACCAGGAGCTGAATTCGAGCTGTCCCACAAAGGATGTCGAGTGCTGCAGCGTCGGTGCCCGGATTGGACACAACAAGCCTTGGCAACAGCAACCCACGCAGGAAGAAGAAAGATGCTTCGGTGCAGACCAGCAAGGTACTGGGGACTCCCCAAGCAATGGAGAGTTAGGGCACGTCTGGAGCAACCAGGAAAGCCCAATTAAAGTACAGTTGTCCTTCTCAGGGACCCACAAGTTGACGGACAAGGGATCGCAAAGGGACCTCAAGAGGAATCACAAAATGGCAGCCCACGGGTCACTCGGAGTGGGTAGGCCAGCAATCTGTGGTGGATTCACTGCTCGGGGTCAGGGCTACAAATAACCCAAAGCACAGCCTCAAAGATCGACAAGAAGTATATGCACTTGCAAATGTGCACGGTGTCCAGGGGTTCCGGTTCCACAGTACCAACGAGGGCTACGGGTCTCAGCTTTGCTGGGAACTCGGGTCAGCCTCTGTGAAGTTGGGGAACCCACCTCCTGGGTTCAAAAGTTGTCGGCGTCCGGCAGGAGCTTTGGAGGTGCAGACCGGGCAGATGCGTATTTGGTGCCTGCCAAGCAGGGGAGTAACTCCTTTACTCCAAGGGAGATTCTTTAGTCATCTAGTCGTGTAGATCGTCGAAGTTCCGGGATTTCTGTATCAGAGTTTCGTCCAGGTGTAATCTAAAGTCCTGTAGCCAGGGGTTCCTTCTTTATACCCAAGGAAGGGGTTGGACTAACTCTGGGGACCCACCTATGAGAGGGTTTGGAAAGAGGGGTGGCTACACCCATTTCCTTTGTCCAGTTTCATGCCAGAGCAGGGCTGGTAGCCCCTGCAACCGGTATGAACTGGACTATGCACAGGGACACCAAATGTGCCCCCAGTTCAGGACTTCAAAGCACTCTTGGAGTGCACCCACTCAGCCCCAATCCACTAAGGCCTGTCTGGGAGGTGGTAACACCTCCCTGTGACAGGAAACCTATTGTCCAGGCCTCCCCTGCCGGAGTTTCGGTCAGCAGCAGGAGGCCAGACTTGTGTCTGTGGCTGGCAGCATCCATTTTGTGATGCCAGGGCTCTGTTAGCTGGTACAGGGTATACCGGTGCTGTCATGTCTCTCCCTCTAGAATGGTGGGATAATACTCCCACACCAGTTACTGGTGTGGGGGTATGATTCCAAGGTGTTTGACACCAAACACAACATGTTTCCGTGCAGCCATCCCAAAGTTAGCATTTACCGCGAGGTTATAATGCACTTAAGAGTATATGGTCGGGCTGCCTCACAGACAACCCCGGAAGATAGATTCCGAAGGCTGCAGAGGGGCTCTGGTCATGCATGGGCACCCTCTCACAGAAAACCAAGCACCCTGCCTTCAGGATTGATAAGGCCTGCCATAGGGGTGACTGATAGTTTTATATGTGCAGTGATAGTGTGAGATATAGTGAACCTATATCTCAGTAAGGGGTGCAGGCACCACCTCACTCAGGCTGCTGTAGCAGCCCTGTGGTGTCATTTTGGAAGGCTGCCCAGGTGTAGCAAAATACATGCTTCAGCCCCTGGTAGGCCTCTGGGGTACCTTTGCCCTGGGTACATAGTATACCATATACTAGGGACTTATAAGGGCACCCCAGAATCCAATCTGTGGTGTACCTAAGGTACAGGGAATCAATTTGGAGAGGAAGCAGCTAGGCTGGGGTCCTGGATAGCAGGGCCCCAGCCAGACTAAAGTCGAAAAACAGTGAAACATCAGCAAAAAGTGGCGGTAACCATAAGAAGCAGATCCGACTCTCCTACAGGCTATTTTTTATATAACCTTGCGTGGAGTTCCTTTTGTGGTGTGCCTAGTGTGTTGCTGCTGTGTGAGTGTGTTGCGCAAACGCTTTACACATTGCCTCCGGGATAAGCCTGACTGCTCGTGCCAAGCTACCAAGGGGGTGAGCAGGGGATATCTTTGGCGTGTAACTCCCTTGCCCTGACTAGAGTGGTGGTTTCTGCCTGCCTTTAGCGCAAGCCTTAGCCAACCAGAAATCCCATTTCTAACAGAGGGTATGTGAGTCTTCAGCAAATTAAAAGTCACAGTTCTTTACCAGGTCCAATTAGGCCTCAAATACTTCAATCTGAGCTCAACCCTTGACAGCTGTAGTACAGAGCAGACTGGCTTCACTTAGGAGAAATGTGTAAAACATTCATTGGTACCAAAGCTGTTAAAAGTAACCCTGGGCGTAGTTTGCATAGTAGCACTACGCGTAGCTACGCAAAGTACACTTTGAACTACGCTCAGCTACGCAGTGCGTAGCTGTGTGCTTGTCTGCACTGTGCAATAATTGGCATCTTGCACAGTGCAAGTTATGATAAAATAAGTATCTCTGCCTTTATATGCTAAAATGCACATAGTCATTTCACAAAAATGAAAACGATAAATTAACAAGCAGTGAGAGAGGTGATGATTTTGGGATCCTCCCTAACCTAGGGAGAGAACCAAGCAGATGCCTTGAAAACAAAAAGCACATCTTGTTGAACGATTCGGTGGTGGTCCCATCCTCTTAGGACCACCCCAAGCACAGTTATTGGCAAAAATACAATCCCAACCAAAGGCCCTGCAAAGCATTATGGGACGAGATTAGCAGTGGGCAGTGAATATTATAGTATCCAATATCAAAATAATTCTACAAAGAGCTGCAGTTCAACTAGTCGTTACTAGATGTCCCTCACGAGTCAAATACAAAAGCATTGAAATTATTATTACATCAAGCTGCAGTTCCACTAGTCGTCACTAGATGTCCCTCACGAGTCAAATGCAAAAGCTTCATGAAAGGGTTTCAATGCTTTTGCATTTGACTCGTGAGGGACATCTAGTAACGACTAGTTGAACTGCAGCTCTTTGTAGAATTATTTTGATATATTCACTGCCCACTCCAAATCTCATCCCATAATGCTTTGCAGGGCCTTTGGTTGGGATTGTATTTTTGCCCATAACTGTGCTTGGGGTGGTCCTAGGAGGAAGGGACCACCACTGAATCGTTCAGCATGATATGCTCTTTGGGGCAGATTTACAAGCCCCTTACGCCACTTTTGCGCCGCCGTTGCGTCACTTTTGTGACGCAGCGGCGGCGCAAATCATGCGCCATGCTGCGGGGGATTTACAACGTGACGCATCTAGGGAGATGCGTCACGTTGTAAAGCCCTGCGCCACATGAAACCTGCATCAGGTTTCATGTGGGCGTGCCGGCGCAGGGGGGGGCGTTCCTGCGCAAGGAAGCCCCGTAAAAGTGACGCAGTGAAATCTACAAGATTTCACTGAGTCACTTTTACGTCCCTGCTGCATCAAATCCTTCGCCTGCTTCAAGCAGGTGTAAGGAGTGACGCAGCATGTTAGGTATAGGGCACCCCTGAGCAGTACTGGAGTTACGTCGCACTTGCGACACGACTCCAGTACTGCGCCACCCTTCCGCCGACAGATGCGTCACGCATCTGTTTATCCTTGCGCCATGATGCGCCGCATTGTAAATGCGGCGCATCTGTGGTGGCGCAAGGGTAAACTTGAGTCACGCATCTTCCCTGGCGCATCCCTGCTGATTTGCAGGGATGCGCCAGGGAACGTAAATCTGCCCCTTTGTGTTCAAGGCATCTGCTTGGTCTTTCCCCTAGGTTAGGGGGGACCCCAAAATCATCACCTCTCTCATTGCCTAAAATTTCCATTGTCAAAGTTCACTTTTGTGAATTGGTTATATGCTTTTTTAGCATGTAAAATTGCTTTATCAAAGAATTTGTAGGTGTTGATGTTTTTGCTGCTATGCTATGTGTTCCACAGTGCAATTTGCGTGGTGCGTAGTAGTGCAAACTATGCATGCTCCGTGAGCATAGCGTAGTACTACGCCTAGGGTTAGTTAAAAGTTAGAAAACATAATTAAAAAACAAAACAAACCCAATTTACATTAGTAAAAGTTTATGAGCAAATAGAGACCAAAACAACAAAAATCAACTGTGGAGAGTCAGAGATATGATTTGAGAATTTTTAAATCAAAATAGTGGTTAAAAGTGCAAGACACCAGTCTGGGTTATCAGGGCACACTATACCAGATGCAAATGAAATAGTGAAGCCAACCACAAGATATTGCTGAACGAGTACAGGGACAGGGGATTTAACAGGTGGAAATGTTACCTTCCGAATTAGAACATTTTCTGGAGAGAATTCCTCGTTTTCTCCAGATGTTGGTTAAGCTGCAGACTGGATCTGACGGAGGGCTCAACAACAAGGGCCTGGTAAAGTGCGAGACCTCGGTGGGACCCTCAGTTCCGATGAAAAACTTGACACATTTGTCATTGATGGCAGGAAGCTCAGAGCAGGCAAAGTCTGGAATCTGTGCTCAGAAAGGTCTCGTCAGTTGTCTGCTGCTGCGCCGGCCTCGTGAAGTCCCTCTACTTTCAGGCCTCGAAACGTTTCTGGAAATCGAAATTATTTCAGCAGGGGTAATCTGTACATTGAGTTTGATCAGAAATTCAACATATTTGCAGCTGGAGCTTTAACTAGGCCTGGGCGGTGAGCTCTGATCCGTTTGCAGAGTTTCCAGAGTTTTCCGCACTCTGCGGAGTACGCAGAGTTCCGAAAAACGTCAAGTTGGCGAGCACAATCGACAAAAATCCACCTCTCGGAGAGTTCAAATTTCTCAACACAGGCGGTTGGATTTCTCAACGCGGGCGGTCGTGGATGGTTGAGAAACCTTCTGTTTACATTGAGAAACCTGCTGCTCGAGTAGAAAAGCTACTCAAGCTGCAGAAAAGAAGCAGTGCCCTCTTGCGCTGCACATGGTGCTGTTCGTGTTGATTTTCCAGCACGGGACAAACACCCGGCACTGAAAATCAACGCAAACAGGCATGACCAAGCGCATTCCACCGTTTGTGGAACTCCGTGTAGCTTGGCGGATTTTCTTTGTCACTTTGTGAACTCAGTCCAGGCCCAGCTTTAACATTGGTCCCGGTCTAAGTAGGTTCTCAGTAGGAAAACATCTGAAAAAGTGTCCAGTTTTGCAGGTTTTAGCAGCAGAGGAATACACTACACCACCTGCCCAGGGTTAAGGGTTTGGACACACTCTCATGGAAGCCACCAGCAGCAGGGTCCAGGGCAAATCCAGATGGAACTGGTAAGCTAGGCTCTTGAAAAGTAGGCTTCTTGAGGTATTTTGTGGGGCTGTATCTTAACAGGATGTCGGACTACTGATCCTTAAGGTCCACTTGTTTTTCCTGGGTATAAGAGAGAGCAGATCCAGCCCTTGAGTTCTCTCTCCACAGGTTTAATAGCAGGTGCAGTCCTTCTTCTGTCTTCCACAGGCCATGACGTGTTTTGAAGAAGGTATCCAGGAATGCATCATTTATGCCTGGGCCAGCTGGTGGGTGGGGAAACTCTCTGACCAACAGGGAAAAAAGTTCCCAGGGGCAACCCTACTCACTTTGATCTCACTTCCTGGGGGGTGACCCTAAACAATCCCACAGTATACTGCTCTACCAAAATTCAACTTGGCAGAACCCTTCTTCCCCTGGGCAGAACTCTTGGCACACCACTGAGACGTCTCTAGGAAATTGAGAAATCCCTGATGAGGGCAGGCCTAGGTGTGAGTTACATTCACCTGGGATAGGGGATTCCTCTTTGAACCTTGTGCAGTTGGTCAACACATCCCCAAGGCCGTCTTGTTAGGAAGAGGTCACACTTCAAACCACCCGAGGCACTTTTGTTCCCTTTTCTTGGAGCCATTCACACCTCTTTGCAAGGGGCTACCACGCTCCCACATGACATTTGGGGATTTACTCAAACAAGGCTACCAGAGACTTTAGGCAGGAGAATAGTGACTTTCTAAAATCTCTATTTCTGAAACAGTTAGCCAAAGTTCGACTTTGCCATTAAGTTGGATTTTGTTTAACTATAAATATGAGTGTTTGAAGAATTTTCCTGGCAAGTGCCAATCTGAAGTTAGTTTCAATAATTGTAATAACGTAACCCAGGGTTTTATATGGCACAGGCAGTCTTGCTACCGTGAAAAACTGGTTTAGAGTTTTTTACACTGTAAGGACATTAAAAAACAGTAAGTTCATATATCCTACTGTTAAATACTATGCAGCCTGACTTGAGGTTTGTAAGGCCTTCATTAGGGTGACTTACTACTTTTTAAAAGAACAGTTTAGGCCTGCTAAAAGGATGATTTTAACAGGTCAAAAAGGCAGTTTAAAAACTGCCCATCTAGGCTGCTGTGGCAGACCTAGAGTCATGTTTTACTTGGGCACTTTAGTGGTCGCACAATAAGAGCTGCAGTCCACTAGTGTCATTTGACTTACAGGCTCCGGACACATGGGGTACCCTATACTAGGGACTTATAGGTAAGGCAGGAGTGCCAATCAGGAATTTCAGCCAATTTAACACATTTTTGGGGGTCTGGTTAGCAGATTCCCAGTGTACAGAGTGCAAAACCAACAGCATCAACTTAAAAACAAATGGGAGTGATCATTCAAAAAAAGGCATTTCCTTACAAATACCTAAATTAACCCATCAATGAAGGTGATATTAATAACATTTTTAAAGTAAGAGAAAAAACAGTCTGCTCACTCTTTGGTTTTTCTCAGCTGGGTGTTGTGCAGGCCCAGTGAGTTAAACAATGCATGCATACCACATTCGGCAACTAAGTAGAGACACTGACTGAGTAGCCTATGAAGGTGAGGAAGAGGACATGGGTGGAAAAAGTGTGGTGCTAATCTAGTCTATATTCCTGCCAATTTGTTGTAAAATACTGTAGATTCTGCAGACACCAATTCCTCAGCCACCTGATTCTCATTCATTCATCATGTGCCTGGCTAGACTTCATTATGGATGATACGTGTTTGACAGGCTGTGGATTTGGGATACAACATAGATCTTGTGGAAGTAGTTAAAGATGCTATTAGTGTTATCATGATAGTTGCAGGGTAGATGTAAGAGCAGTTAAAACTACACATCATAATTCTGAGGTGCTAACACATCCTGTACATATTGTGGTAGCAGAGGTTGTGATGGTAACTGTGACATGGGGGCAAGACTGGCAATGGTGCTAAAATGTGATACAGGTGTGGAATTTTCAACAGAAAGTCCACCTTTCCTCCAGGATGAACTCTTAGGAGGTGGATCTTGGATGGTCAAGGACTGCTGTTCTCACCCTCCTGGGCAATGCTACCTGCAATAGTAAACAGGAAATGTTTCCAGGTTTACTTTGAATTATAGTCATGTCTATGATGTTGAGCATTTGTGAACTTTATAGCAGGATTACAAATTTCCTCCTGAACACCCTCAATGGGTGAAACACATATGGGTTGTATATATAAAGATGATTTACATTAACAAAAACACTATGCTTGTGGCTTTCAGATGGGCATAGACTCAACAAGGTTCCAGATGTACAAGCCATTTTGCAATTGCAAATCTTGCGATTCACAAAATCACAGGGTTTGTGAGCACAAAGTGGCTTTTAAGTATAAATGAAACCCACTTTGTGAGTCAGAAATGCCTTCCAACTCACAAAATGGGTTTAGCAACCCATACTGAAATAAAATTAAGAGGGGGGCATCCCCTCATAATTGTGATTCAGCATGGCATCCCCTTGGGACACCATTCCCTTTATGAATTATGTCCGGTGCCTTGGGAGGGGTGGGGTAAGCCTACTTCATCTGAAATGTCCCATACAGGGTTTTAAACAATAAAAACAGAATTGGTTCTTTTAAGGAAAATAGCCTGCTTGAAAAAAAAACTGGGGGGGATGGGAAACACTATGGGCCCGATTCACAAAGGTAACCTTACGACTTTGGGAATTCAAAAAGGGCATTTACAAGTACTATCTTTATGTCCGCACTGGGGGCAGATCTCTGTTTATTCAGACAAGGAGCAATCCTTGGAGGAGTATCAGCAATATATTAGAGGTTAGGAGAGGGATGTGCGCATTGCACACTGAATACTTCCACAAAGTTGGAAGTAAAACTGATGTAGCTAGTCCAAGCAACATTAGAGCTGTACTGGGGCTTCCCCAAAGAACTCTGGTTAGGAAAAAGTACTAGTGTAGTTGCACTGTGCACATTAAGCGTGACGGTATTTACACACAAAATCCATGACACAGCCAAGGCATCTGCTTTTTTATATGTATATGCACCCACGAAGCTTGTTTCAAACCTCACAAAGCACACTCGGACATCTGTTTAGGCACGTTAAGCTTGTTATGCCAGGTCAAATTTAGAGTTGACTAGTTTTATGGAAATTTCAAACACAGTCGATTCTTACATTTTCTTGCCTCTTGTAGCTGTAAGAGTGGTTCTACTGGTTTTTCCATGTGACTACAGGTCTCGTTTCTACAGTTAAATTCAAAACACCAGGAAAGAGGCAAACTGTCTGAACAATAAATTCATACATTACTTCTTGAATTTCCTTTCCCGCCAGCAAACACTGATTAATCTCCACCCATTTAGCTACATTACGCCCAATAAGGGAGCCCAAAATAATGGCTGAAAACTTTCTTTAAAATCGAATCGGTCTCGCTGTATGCAGCAATAAAATGTCACTTCACTTCAGGGGTCAGAAATGGTCTTCCACTAGGTCTGACTGAACCAGGGGTTCCAAGTTGGCGGGAAAGAAAGCCAAAGCGATGCGAGGTCGGGACATTTAATTAGAGATGGGTGGAATTCTGAGGAATCTCATGGAGTTTTTATGAAACTCTGTGGAATTATGTGGAGTAAAACTCCGCAATTTCCGCCCACCCTTAGAAAAAGTCACCTTAGAAAAAGATGTCAAGTTAAAAGTGTAGCTAAAAATGGAGACTGCACTGGACCTGTTGAACCTTACTACACCGCCCCTCCTTCAGCTAATTGATAGGTTCCCTCGAAGGATGGTCATAGAGGAGTTCAAATAGGCTAAACCTTACTTGCTTCTGTGTTACCTCCCTGCATGCAAAGAGCAGGCAGGACATCCGACTTCTGCATCATGGGCTTGGGTAGGCCCATAATTATGCCTTTGAGTGTCGTGTTGAACCTCTCAACAAGCCCATTAGTCTGGGGATGGAAAAGTATGGAAAACTTGTAGGTTACTCCACATTCGTTCCACATGTACGCAGAAATGAAGTTAATGGTTAATGCCCCGGTCTGATGCCAGCTCCTTGGGAAAAATCACTCGGGTATAAAACCCCATCAGGGCCCTAGCCACTGCAGGTGCAGTTATGGTCCTCAGGGGGGTGCACTTTACGTACTTTGCGGCATGGTCCACCAACAGCAAGATAAACTTGTTGCCCAGGGCAGAATTGGGGTCCAAGGGCCCAACAATGTCGATGCCCACCTTCTCAAAGGCATGGGAGTCAGGGAACCCTTTAGCTTCTTCCACGTTGGTTTGGCAGGTGTGACAAGTCCTACTGAAAGCATCTGAAGCTGTCTTCATCCGGGACCAATAGAAGTGGGTGACAAGCCTGTCAAAGGTCTTGTCCTGACCCAGATGTCCTGCCAGAGGTATCTTCTGAGCCAAATCCAGTAGGGAGGTCCTGTAACACTGGGGGGGGGGCACCAGCACACTGGCTGCCCCATGCACAGATGCCTGAGGCTCACTGTAAAACAGGTTGTTCTCCCAGTAAATATTATGATCTCCAGAGGTGTCACCAGCTGCCTGGGCCTTGGACTGCCGCTTCAGTCTCTCTAGTGTTTGGCACTCTCTCTGCACCTTGCAGAACTTCTCCATGGTGGGCCCACCCTCAACGTGCCATCCAGCAAGCTCAAGGAGACTCCTAGAGAGGCAATGTCCTCCCTGGTGGGCTCTGGGCCCCATCCTCCAGCACCCCATCCACCAGTACTGTGAGAGCTTCATGGACTGGTGCCCCACACCTCCTTCCCTTTCCCTTATTTGCAGGTGCCTGGGCCATTCTTCCAGGCTCTCTTGACTGCTGAGCAGAGATGAACTGAGTGATCCTGCAGACCTACTCAGGCCCACCAACATTTCCAGATGTGACTAGAGCTCCACTTTCTCCCAGACAGTGTGCTACAAGTCATACCCTTGCAAAAAATCTACAGGCATGGCAAGCAAGGCTCATAGCTACCTAAAGAGAAGAGAACATAGGACCCCCTTACTCGAAGGGAACCAGAGCCACCGGGTAGTGGCTTTCACCGTTGTCTGCTACCGCAACCTGGTGAAATGTATCGGGTATCACCTGCTCTGAGGACACCAGATGACCACTGACAGCAGTCATACTGGCTCCTGTGTCTCTCAGAGCCTCCTCCATCTGCCCTTTGATGGTGACCCACTGCCTATACTTGTGCATGTGGGACTTAGGCACCACCTCTCTGTCACCCATGGGCACTTAGGTAACCTCAGCTGCACCCTCTATACTAACTAGGGCCATCTCCTCCCCTAGCACTTCACTGGCCATTCCCTGGGACCGAAGCAAACACAAGGAGATGATGGACGGAGCGCTGAAACTTTTCAGACATTCACCCCCAGTCACAGATCTGGGTTGAATCCATCATCCTTCTTTAGCTCACTTCGCCACCCCAGTTCAGACACAGCTATATGCAAATCAGTCTTGACCCTGTGCCTCATAGGAACAGTCCAGCCCGAACTGCCAAGTCATGTCTTCCCTGGACCGGAAACAAGCATCCTTGGACCAGTTTCGGGCTAACAGCCCTCATCAGCCAAGCTAGCTTGAATCCAGTGGCAAAGTGAGCAAGGGACCCACGTCTGGGCATACCCTGCCAACTTAGGGCGAACAAAGCAAACACAAGGAGATGATGGACGGAGCGCTGAAACTTTTCAGACATTCACCCCCAGTCCCTGGGACTGCCCAACACTGGGGGCTGTGGCCTCATACAGCACTTGGCATATCCCTAGATGTGCCCATACTAGTAGCGCCCATAGCACAATCAGGTATGTTAGGGCAGCATCTGGCGATCCCTAAAACGCCTGCCTATACTTTTGCAGGGTTAGACCATACTTCATGGTCAGAACTTCCTTCATGAAGGGATACTTCATCCTGTCCCCTTTCTCCAGGGCTAACAGGGCATCCCTCACTTCACTGGGAATATACCACCAGAGACTGGCCCCCTTTGAGAAAGTCATCCTTTTTGCCCTGATCACCTCCATTTATTTGGCTGATACTGGTGGTTACTGTCTCTGAATGTGCCCTGGGCCCTACTAACCGGGCCCATGGCTAGTACTCTATTTAAAAGGTATATGGTAATTGGTGAAATTACAATTGGTTTAGACAACCTACCTGTAAGTCCCTAGCATATGGTAGGGCATGGAGGATTAGAGGCCCCAGTGGATTTAGTGCACTGAAGTGTGCACTGCTGTGGTGGCTGCTGTCATTTTAAAGCCAGCCCTGCAGGCTGGTTTAAAGATAAAACTATGTCCAAATTTGACTTTGGAATTAAAAGCACTTCTGAAGGAAGTGGCCCGTTTAGGGTCACCCGGGTCACTCGGGACCACCTCTCAGCCTTCCATACCAAATGAAGAGTCGGTCAGACAGTAGAGAATACAAACGAATAATAGTTTATTCAAAGTACACTCAGAGCGGAGCCCTGTCTGCCCAGTCGCTAGGAGTGCTGCAGAGGGACTGACATCAGCAAGAATAACGATACATTATGTACATTTCGAAACCAATGTAAGCACGCCAACCATGGAATTTTCTAGAGTGATGCAGCTGGACAGTAAATTACAAAGGAGTAAGTTTCGATTTTGAGGCCGGGCACACATTATCTACTAGTCAAGGTCACTCTGCCTGTGCCCGCCACTAGACAAGTGGGAGAAGGCTTACATCTAAAGGAAAGGTATGCGCTAATAAGAACAGTGCATTCATTACTGTAGCAAAACTCAGCTCTGAAGAAACATAGCTTAGAGAAGGCCGTTTCTCTGAAGTGGCAAAGGATTAGTTTCGATCGTGATATAAAAGGACGCCTGTACACAACATGGCGCTGCGAATGCTAACTTACGTAAAACAATGCAAAAGCATGATTTTTATTCCAACAGACCCTCCTTTTAGCATGAGCTAAGTAAATTTGTGTCATAGCAAAATAAGACTTATAGTTCGACAAATCATGAATACATTTTTAGGAGCACTCCATATTTTCAGCTTCAGGAAGGGAAACAGTGAGAAGGGAACAGGTCTCAAAAATATCCTCATCTATTTGCATGAGATCGTCTACTTCTTTCTAAATCATAATTGTTGCATTAGTATCATGAATTGATATTCTCTTAGGAGCGAGAAGGGTGGTGCAATAGGAACAACATAAGGGGAGACACTGGACCAAAACACAGCAAGAAATCAGAATCACAATGAAGTAAATCACCTTCTCAAGGATCCAACTCTAACTACCAAAAAGTGACCAACTCCAGTTCCCACTCTCCATTCCTTTAGCATTTTCTAGATTGTCCAAAATGTGTAGGGTAATATTCTTTTCCATATTAGTGATCCCGACTACACACTGGTCTCCTACTACAGCGCACACACCACCACTCTTAGCTAGAATGAAATCAACAGCATATCTAGTCTGCTTGGAATATTTCCGCATACTTTCCAATTGGGTAGTGATGTCACGTAGAGCTGCTACTGTAGAGTTAGACAATATCTGCATCTTACATCCAAAATATTCTCTGGCTCTTTCACCCCTGACCATTGCAGTACCACCAAAGGTAATAATGGAAGAAAGAATATACCCAAAGGTGATACCATTGCTATAATTATTGACCTCCAAATCTGTCACTCTGTCACAAAACTCTACAGTCAATGTTCTTTTTACCCATCTTACACTAGGCTTACTGTACTTAGAGGGTACGCCCAGGGGGAGCACCATTCCTAAAGCAACACCATCTCTACCATTATGAGCATTTGAGTACGTGCCATTGGACAAAAAATAAAATCCTGGGTGTGCATAAAGTGGGCCTTGATGATCTACAGGGGCATATCTGGTATTCATTCCGAAGGTACTCGGATCCTTCTTTTTCACTAGAGACATTGTGGGGCATATTATCAAGGGCTTTATCGCCGCTTTAGCGGCACTTTTTGCCGCTAAAGCGGCGATATTTTTATCGCCCTATTAGCAAGCTGTCGCTAACAGGCGTTAGCGACAGCTTTCAAGCGATAGCGGCCGGTTTTCACATCGCCTTGCATGTCAGCGATAATTATCGCTAATGACATGCAAGGTAGGCGTTCCCTACTGAAAACGACTGAAAACAGTCGCTAACACAACTACCCCTATTAGCAAGGCAGGCGAAGCGATAAAATAAATCGCGCTAAGCGCGTTTATCGCTAGATTTTTACACCTGCTACTGAGGGTGACTTACCTGTTTGTAGCATGGGGGTGGATTGTCAGGCTAAATCCACCATTGCGTTAATGCGAGAATATCGCTGGTTTTCCAGCGATATTCTCGCATTTTGCCGCTATCGCTGGAAATATTATCGCTATGGAGATAAACCTTACTAATAGGGTGTTATCTCAGCGATAATTTCCAGCGATAGGCGGCGTTAACAAAAAACGCGCTAAGCGCGGTTAGCGATAAATATCGCTAATCCTTGGTAATATGCCCCTGTATTCTTAAACAGTATTACTCCAGAACAATTGACATACAAAAATGTGTCAGTTCTATTAATTATCAGGCAACATGCAGGGTCATAACCAGCTTTTCGAGTAACCGTTAAATCTTGGTAATGCCAGCCCACTAAGGTGATGGTCTGTTCTTTCATATACAAGTAATCACAATACGTATTATTATCACACCCCGGGTACCCCTTTCCTCGTGGCTTTCTGTAATACAAACAAGGGCCGGGATACCCCATACCAAACTCACCCCTTACTTCTATGAAGTGGGCTGGGCGAGTATACATGTAATTGACAAGTGACAATGGGTGAGCTGTCCATAAACTTGTAACAGATTCGGTGGGATAACAAGCTGTACCTGCCCCAAAAATCTTTTATGTGTGTCAAGAAATACATTACTCGGGGCTGTCATTTTTGTGCGTGTTTGGGAAACAATCTTGTTCTCAACACTAGACGGTGCATTCTGATCATGTTCAAAAACCCAAGACACCCCACCTAGAATCAATAGCAATAAAATCACAGAAATAGTACATAGTATCTTTTTCTTAGTTGACCAAAATATACGTGTATGAACAGGGGGTATCACTGGCTGCTCTTCATCAGCAACCATTCTGCCAAAGGGATGCATAGCAAAATGATGAAGCAAAGGGGCAAAATGCCAGCAAGAGGAATATACAAGTTCCCAGTGTCCGTCAGAGCCTCACTGGTACATGCTTCTATTGTCCATCAAAACGTTGGCGCTCTTGAGCACCGGAGGTGGAGCTTGCTCTGTCTTAAGCTCGGGTTCCCTCGTTGACCAGGATAATGTACTCCTAAGGGAATACTTACAATATATCCTGTCCTATGTTCAGACAGTGCACTAGTATCACATCACCCTAAACTAACTCCGTTGGTACTATAGCAAAGTACACCCTATCTTACACAGTCCATCCCTACCAAATCTGGCTTCTCCTATGGTGCACTTTTTCTCAGCCGAGGGTGCAAATTGTACCTAGTGACTCCAGGCACAGAGGGATCAGCAAAAAGGGGCTCCTGGATAGCCCGTATTTCCGAGGGTACTGCTGCATTCAGCACTTCTTCATTTTCCTCATCCGTTTTAGTCTAGGTTAGCCTGGCATCACTGAAAGGGATAAATCGAGGCACCGTTTCACACTCGGAATCCCCTACTCCATCTTTCGCCCATTGGTCATAGGGCAAAGGCAGAGGCACCCTTTTACAATGGGTGGCATGCACCCAGTTCTTTCAGTCAGCGACCTTGACAGCTGTGCATGTAGCCAAGAGGACCAGCTCCGGTCCCTTCCAGCGCGGCTCCAAACTCTTCTTCCGCTGAAAATTTCAGATGAGAACAAAGTCTCCAGGCTGAATATTGTGTCCGGCCCCTCTGGTGTAGCTGGCTGGGATTCCCAGACCTGTTGGTGAATTGAATGCAAATTTTCAGTTAACTGAGCAAGATAGTCAATCAGCAATGGATATTCAATATCCGAGAACTGCCGGGGTCACGGGACGCCCCAGACATTTGCCGGGCATCCAAACACGACCTCGTACGGTGACAATCCTGTCCTAGAATGTGCTGTTGTTCTTGTTGACAAAAGAGCTAACGGTAATGCATCTGGCCACTGTAACCCTGTTGTGTCCTGAATCTTTGCTAACTTCTCAACTTCTCAATGCAACTTTGTACTTCTCAACCAAACCTGCTGACTGCGGGTGGTTAGCAGCATGAAACTTCTGCTTTATGTGCAAACCATCACAAATTAACTGAATTACCTTGGCATTAAAGTGACTTCCGTTATCACTCCAGATCAAACGGGGCAAGCCGAAACGAGGAAAGAACTCTTTCAGGAGCACCTTTGCAGTCGTAACGGCTGTGTTGTCTTTAGTGGGATAAGCCTCAACCCATTTACTAAAAGCACAGACCACCACCAAAACATACTTCAAATTATTGCACCGGTCTAATTCAATATAGTCCATCTGAAGGACCTCAAAAGGGAAAGTGGGTGGTGCAAAATTACCAGGTGGTGTAGGGGCACCCTTCCCAGGATTGTTCATCATGCACACCATGCAGTACTTCACTAAGTGTGCAGCTGTTTTTGAGATATTATCATTCTGCCATACATGGTCTAAAATCTTGCAAATACCCTTAGCACTAATATGGGCTGGGCCATGGGCCATTGTATCTACAGGAAGAACATATGCATCTGGCAACATCCATCTCTGCTTCCCTGACTTATTAATCCAACATCCCTTATCGTTCAATTGTGCTGTACTTTCTTGCCACATTGCTAATTCCTCTATTGTGGCCTCACTTTGTATTTCTTTCACATTCTCAAGTGTGTCCTCAAACATGGTAACTTCAGGCACCAACCTAGCAGGACCTGCTATGAACATTCTTTTCATTTTAGTCCGGGCTGTTTCCTTAACTGTCTGATCGGCAAAAGCATTTCCTCTACCTACATCATCAGTGACTTTCCAGTGGGCACTACACTTTACTTTAGCCAATTTCTTAGGGAGTGTCCAAGCCGACAAAAGCCTCAATATGAGGTGCCCATGCTGAATCTTGGTGCCATGTGAAGTAAGAAACCCTCTCTCAGCCCAGAGTCGCCCAAAGTTATGTTCGACTCCGAAGGCGTATTGGCTGTCAGTATAAATATTGACAACCAATCCCTCACTCAAGCTCGTATTAAGGCAACAAGCTCAGCAGCTTGGGCCGATTGATAGGGAACTCGTGATGTCTCAACTACTGTATGCAGCGTGGTGATAGCATACGCAGCAGTTGTAGTGCCATCTGGTAATTTAAAACAGGAGCCATCGACATATAGTTCCCCTTGTGGGTCAGATAAGGGAACATCAGTCAAGTCTACCCGTCCTTTCGTCTCTTCTTCCGTCCGGAAGATACAATCATGTTTATCAATCTCATCACTCTCAGAAGGGAGGGGCAGTAACGTGGCTGGATTCAGAGTGGCACATCTTTTGATCGTGATATGTTTGGCAAACAATGTTAATTCATAGCCAGTCAGGCGTGCACTGGTGAGGTGCTGTGTCTTTATCTTGTTCAAAAGTGTATCCACAGCATGGGGTACCATAACTGTGAGGTCAGTATCAAGTACGAATCCATACGATTGTCTTATTGAGACGGCCACAGCAGCGACCACTCTTAGACAGCTTGGGAGGGCTTAAGCGACAGGGTCAAGAACAGCAGAGAAATAAGCACACGGTTGTTGTTTATCTCCAATTTTTTGTGTTGAAACAAAAAGCGCGCAACAAGCCATCTCAAGGACAAACAATACAAACAACTTGTTATAATCAGGGGTGACAAGTACTGGAGCTGGACAAAGCGCAGTTTTCAATTGCTCAAAAGACTGCTGACATTCAGGCATCCAAGGCAGGGGCTCATGCACATCTTTAGTGGTTAGTGCAAGTAAGGGTTTTATTAGTAGGGAACAGTTATATATCCACTGCCGACAGTAGGAAGTGATACCTATGAAAGCGCGCACATCTTTCTGAGTCTGTGGGATGGGCATTTTAACAATGGTACTGATGCGCTCAGGGGTCAATCTCCTACCCTCCTTCGACAGTAGGTGACCTAAGTAGGTGACCTCCTGTCGACAATACTGAAATTTAGAAAGAGAAACTTTATGGCCATGCTGAGCTAAGTGTAGCAATAACTTAACTGTACTGTCTTTACAATCTTGTTCAGTATCGGAAGCGATAAGGAGGTCATCAACATACTGCACCAATACATTACCTGAGGGAAGCAACAAGGAATCCAACTGACCTTTTAGCGCCTGGCTATAAATACTCAGACTCTCTGTATAGCCCTGAGGAGCTCGACAGAATCTAAAGCTTCTGCCAGCTAGTGTAAACCCGAACAAATACCTGCATTCTGGATGAATAGGAATACTGAAGAATGTATTTTTCAAGTCAATGACAGAAAAGAATTGAGCAGGAGAAGGAATCATTGTCAAAAGAGTAGTAATGTCAGGGACCACTGGAAACTGGGGAACCACTATTTTATTAACTTCGCGCAAGTCAATCACGAAACGATAAACATCTTCATGTTCATCAGGGGAACCTGAGGGTGTCCGTTTAAGAATGGGAAGAATAGGGCTATTACAAATATTGGCAGTCGTCTCTTCAACCACTCCCTTTTTAATCAAATCCTGAATAATTTGCAATAAGGCTCGCTCTCCTGCCTGTGGTATTTTATACTGAGGGATATGGGGCAAAATAGCACCATCCTTAACTTGTTTCGAGACTGGAGGTATCTGCAGTAGTCCCACATCTGTATCACCTGTCGCCCACAAAGTGGGTGGCACAGCAGCAAATTCAACGGGAAGAGGTGCATCTTTTGACAGACATTGTTTAGCACTTACCACATCTAGCCCCATTGTCATATAAATACCTGCCGGAGAACAATAAATAGTAACATGCAATTTCTTCAACAAATCCAAACCCATCAAATTTTCACCACTATTAGATGTCAGCAAGAATGGCGAACCCACAGTGAAAGGACCAATGGTCAATGCAAGGGGTCTTGAAATGGGGCTTACAACCGGTATTCCAGAAAAACCTACCGAAACATTATTATGGCCAGACAGAGCCGCCCCAGGGACCATGTTTTGAGAAACAGAACTTTTCGTCGAACCTGTGTCCACCAAAAATTCCTTAGTCGAACCTTGCAATTGCGCTGTTACATAAGGACCACGCTGGTCTACAGGTATCGGAACTGGTCCCCCACTCTATCCCTGGCTGTCCTAGCTATAAGACATCCCTGTCACTTCCTCCATACCATAATCATCATGATAGTACTGTCCATCCCGAGGGTCATCAAAATAATTATTCTCAGAATGAACCTGGGAGGCTGCAGCGTTCTGAGCCCTTTCAGCCCCACCAGCTCCACGACCTCGTCCTTGAGAACCTTGTCTTCTGGGGACCGCCACCTTCTGCAAAAGCACAGGACACTCGCTACGCCAATGTCCTTCCTCCTTACAGTACGCACACTGATTCGGCCCCAAAGGCATAGTATTCGGCTGCCTACTAGTGCGTGGAAGCTGTCGGGCAGGACCACCACGTCCTCTACCATTCCCCCTAAAAGCCTGCTGCAACAACACCTTCATCTTTGAATCCTTATGCCTTTTCTCTGTCCTCTCCTTTTCCTCATTATCCCTATGTTCATAATACTGTGCCATATTCAAAATAACAGAGGGGGAAGAGGTGGACCAAGTTCTTTCAGAGGCCTGCAATCGAGTCGCAATTTCAGGAAGCAAATTAGAAACAAATCTATTAACAAACAACCATATACCTCCTTCAATAGACAAATCCTGCCCACTGTATTCCAAAAACGTACCTTCAAACCGAGTGAAAAAGTCAGACACACTCTCATCTTTCTTTTGTCGACAAGCCGACAATTTATCCCAATCTACCTTTCTCAGCGGAATAAGGAAATGCATATAGGTAATAATGAGGCCTGGCAATGCCAAAATTTCTGCTTGGGGCTTATCACCTGACTTCCTCTCCTGGTCCATTGCTTTAATTTGATCCCATGTACCTCCCAATTCGACAACATGATTTGCATGTGCACCTGCCTCCAAATATCAACCGGTACCAGTAAACCAAAAAACTTTTCAATATCAGCAAGAGTCATTACAGTGGAAGAGGCAGCTTCAGTCAATTCTTTACAGTATGCAGTAGGATTTTTCCTCGAGTCAGGCAAATGAGTCTTAAGAGACAAAACTTCACTTCTTTTCCACGGAGTATAAACCCATTGCTCCTGAAACCTGGCCGCCACTGCCGCTCGAGTAACATTACCACAGCCATCTGTTAATTCCGGCAATTCTGGATGATATATGGGATGAACCTCTCTCATCAGAAACTGAGACACCGACCTGGGACTTTTCTCATGTAGTCTTCCCCTATAAGCTATTATTGTTGTGACATTAGCAAAGACTTGTTCTAGCCTAATTCACTAATATACACTCGATCTCTTATGTCACATAACATTTTAGGTGCTTCTGCTTCAAAGCACTGTTGCAAAAGACCAATTAAGGTTGCACACATATGTTTAAAGGCATGCTGTTGTATGAAGGGCTCAAAATCTCTCATAGTCGCCCAGACATCCTCTACACTATAAATAGTATTACGGGCCCACTGCACAGCCTGATTGGCTGTTTCTCATCATCTCCCATATCAGATCGCACTAACGGTCCCATACGCTCCTTGAATTTCGTCCAATCTTGATCCTCAAATCCTCGTACCGGCGTCCCACAACTGACTAATGTCAGAAGAAGAAAAACCATAGTGGGAGAAGTAACAGAAGTAACAGGCACTATCGTAGCTAATTGTTGTGTCGCAGGAGAAAGAGCTGGCGAGAAGGACGCTGAAACAATGGGTGTGGCAGGGGTACTGACAGTCACAGTTGCCACAGACGGCAAAGAAACAGAAGGGAGAGGAGGAGGAGGGGGAGCCGAAGCCATGGCCTTCGAAATAACAGCAGTAGACACAGGGACAGAAACAGTGGAAGCAACTAAAATGGGCGGCTGTGAGGGCACTGGAACAGTGTGATATATTCTTTGCAGAGCATATGGAGACGGGGGTCGAGTATCCAACAATTCCTCCACAAAAGCATCATTTTCTTCCTGAACCACATACGATTTATCAATTTGTAATCGAAAACTTCTATCTTCACATTCAACACCCTTTTCCTGTCTTTCCCTATCATATGCTACAGCCTTCTGAGTCAATGTCTGCATTCTTCCTTTCCGAGCCTCTTTTTCTGCCTTCATTCGCCTCTGTCTAACTGCTTTCTGCCATTTTCTGAGGGAATCAAACATAGACTGCCTACTTCGTCTCTGAAACAGCTGCTCTTGTAAATACTCAAACTTTTGTTCATCGAAAGTGCCCGTCAACGGCCACTGCAACTCGCCATTCTCCCTCGTATATTTGTGCCTTAATGTACTAAACATAATAGGTCCAAGACCATGCTTCACATACAGATCAAAATTCGTAGTGCCTTCTGGAGGCGCCCGCTGAGCTTCTTCCAGTCGAGCATCAGCAGAACAACAGCGACAGCACAAGGAAAATAACTTACTGAAACTAGGCATTTTTCAAAAGAAAACAAGTGCACTATTTATGCCTAGCAAAACAATTACAAATTCTCTTATCCAAAAGACGGCCCTTAGACCATACCAAATACAAAACAAAATGGCACCATTATCCACAAAGAACCAAAACAAACTCACCTGACATTTGCAGGTCAAACGAATTTATTTTCCAATGCTGACTCTTCAGACCAAACGCTCAGATCCAAGGGTTTTGCCATTCAGGACTCCAGTCGGGATGACCAATGGCCGAGGCACCATCTGGCGGGACAGAAGGGGCAGCTGCGAGTATCAGGAACTCTTCGAGCAGGGATCCCTGATCCGTCCGTCCCACCCGACAATGGCCTCAACCCCCCCCTGTCCGCGGAGGGGGATGGGTCACTCACCCGAAGGAGCTCCGCGTTGGGCGCCAACTGAAGGAAGTGGCCAGTTTAGGGTCACCCGGGTCACTTGCGACCACCTCTCAGTCTTCCATACCAAATGAAGAGTCGGTCAGACAGTAGAGAATACAAACCAATAATAGTTTATTCAAAGTACACTCAGAGAGAAGCCCTGTCTGCCCAGTCACTAGGAGTGCTGCAGAGGGACTGACATCAGCAAGCATAACAATACATTATGTACATTTCGAAACTAATGTAAGCACGCCCACCATGGAAGTTTCCAGAGAGATGCAGCTGGACAGTAAATTACAAAGGAGTACGTTTCGATTCTGAGGCCGGGAACACATTATCTACTAGTCAAGGTCAGTCTGCCTGTGCCCGCCACTAGACTAGTGGGAGAAGGCTTACATCTAAAGGAAAGGTATGCACTAATAAGAACAGTGCATTCATTAGTGTAGAAAAACTCACCTCCGAAGAAACATAACTTAGAGAAGGCCGTTTCTCGGAAGTGGCAAAGGATTAGTTCCGATCGTGATATAAAATGGCACCTGTACACAAAATGGTGCAGCGAATGCTAACTTACGTAAAACAATGCAAAATCATGATTTTTATTCCAATACTTCCAAAGTCTAAAACTACCTTTTTATTACATATAAGTCAACCCTAAGGTCTGCCTATGTGCCTCAAATGCAGGGTGTTAGATTTGGGGGTCTCTAGTTGGCAGAGGTAGGTACCTTTGACCAAATAGGGACCCTTGCGTCTAGTCAGGGTAAGGGGGTACACTCCTAAAATAACCCCTGCTCACCCCCTTGGTAGCTTGGCACGAGCAGACAGGCTTATCTCAGAGGCAGTGTGTAAAGCATTTGTGAACACATACAGTAATCTAGTGACAACACTACAGATGGACACAACACAGGTTGTATATTAAAAATAAGTATGTTTTATATAGATTTAACACAAGACCACAAACGACAAAAATCCATAATACTGTACTTAAAAATGGTAGAATTAGCTCAGTTCTCTTAAGATGGTAAATGCGACACTTTGAGTTCCATGTACCTTTGGATGTGTAACGCTATACAACGAAAGTGTTGCAGGGAAGGTGATGCGTCGGTTCCTTACACGCAAGAACGGTGATGCGTCGGGTCCCTACTGATGCGTAGGGGATGCATCGGTTCTGGCAAGTGGGTGCACTTGCCCAGTCAACATGGCAGTACCAGACTGCACACAGGCTCTGCAATGGCAGACCTGAGACACACTTTTACAGCCTGCTTCTGTGGGTGGCACAACCAGTGCTGCAAGCCCACCAGCAGCATTTGGTTTACAAGCCCTGGGCACACTCAGTGCACTGTACTAGGGTCTGACAAGTAAACCAAACCAACCAATCATGGAGTCACTAATCCATACATCAATTTATAACAGAGAGCATATGCACTTTAGCACTGATCAGCAGTGGTAAAGTGCCCAGAGTCATAAAACACCCAACAACAGGTCAGAAAAAATATAGTAGGAAGGCAAAAAGTTCCGGGATGACCCTGCAAAAAGGGCCAAGTCCAACACAGGGTGACTTGTTTTAAAAAGCAGGGGCATTAATAAAGATGCTTTATATGCCCTGGTGAGTGAAAAACTGCTAATTTAATTGTTACCCATTATAGTGCTGTTGGTTTATAGTTTAACATGGGAAGGCTTTTTTAAATTTAATAAAGTCTAACTTTTGACAGGAGTTAGCTAGCAACATAATTCAAAGTATCAAAATAATAGTTATATTAATCCAACAACTTTACAAGGTTGAATTTATTATAACTAGCATAGAATAGTAGTTTTAGAACTTGCTTTCCAAAAGTTACCAAAAACAGCCCTGTAGCACCCTCTTCTGATTAAACAAACACAAGGAGATGATGGACGGAGCGCTGAAACTTTTCAGACACTCACCCCCAGTCACAGATAGGGATTGAATCCATCATCATTCTTTAGCTCACTTCGCCACCCCAGTTCAGACACAGCTATATGCAAATCAGTCTTGACCCTGTGCCTCATGGGAACAGTCCAGCCCGAACTGCCAAGCCATGACTTCCCTGGACCGGAAACAAGCATCCTGGGACCAGTTTCGGGCTAACAACCCTCATCAGCCAGGCTAGCTTAAATCCAGTAGCAAAGTGAGCAAGGGACCCACGTCTGGGCATACCCTTCCAACTTAGGGCGAACAAAGCAAACACAAGGAGATGATGGACAGAACGCTGAAACTTTTCAGACACTCACCCCCAGTCACAGATTTGGGTTGAATCCATCATCGTTCTTAAGCTCACTTCGCCACCCCAGTTCAGACACAGCTATATGTAAAACAGTCTTGACCCTGTGCCTCATGGGAACAGTCCAGCCCGAACTGCCAAGCCATGTCTTCCCTGGACCGGAAACATGCATCCTGGGACCGGTTTCGGGCTATCAGCCCTCATCAGCCAGGCTACCTTAAATCCAGTGGCAAAGTGAGCAAGGGACCCACGTCTGGGCATACCCTGCCAACTTAGTGCGAACAAAGCAAACACAAGGAGATGATGGACGGAGCAGTGAAACTTTTCAGACACTCACCCCCAGTCACAGATCTGGGTTGAATCCATCATCGTTCTTCTGACTGACCAGGCTTTGACAGCCTGAGCCAAGCTGTTAGGTTTGAAGAGGCCTGGGACTGAAACAATATAGACATTCAGTGGGAGGAGATCTGCTGCCTTCAGATGCCATGACAGGAAGGGAGCTGGGTAGCCAAACTGGTCTATAAAGGGAGAAGTACAGATATCACAGGAACCAGACCGACCCCCACTTCCTGCACCCCCAGCCAGATAGTAGCCCTTCTAATTAGTTAAGAGAGGGGCTGGAAGGGAGGTGTATGGAAAAGTTAGCCACACCTGTGGGCTGGGTTAGCCAGACCTGAAATCCAAGGAGAGATTTTCTCCATTTTGATTTTTGTGGAGATGTGCATTCTGGGACAGAATTATGCCACACTTCCCAGGAAGGGGTCATACCAGAGGGTGGTGACTTGAACCCCATTGGTTGGGGGTGCCCTCCCTCTTGCCAATAAATATGAAAGAGCTGCACAGTACCTCAGATCACTGTTTGGAAACATCTGGAGAAGAAGGACTGCTCTGCTGAACCCATGGACTGCACAAAGAGAGGACTGCTCTCAGAAGGACTGCACCTGCTGCACTCTCAAGGCATCACAAAAGAGGACTTTGCCTGTCTTAAAAGATCAAAGAGTGGACTCCCTGATCAGCAAAAGGAAGAAAAGTGCTGAAAGAAGTCACCTGCATCAACTACCATAGGACAAGCCCAGCAGACCCGATTTGCCTGGACTTTACTTGGTTTGATGAGGTGCATTGTGGGAATTGTTGTCCCCAAACCCCAAGTGGCAAATCCGAGCTTCTGGACCCTTGGCTGGTGTTGTCGATCCTTCAAGACCCTCAAAGAAACTTTCAATAGAAGTTCTGAAATTTTGGGAACTTTTAGACAACATTTTGGAACAAGTTCCAATAGAAGACCGACTTTGATGGCGAGAGTCAAGCCAGTGATGTTGAAACACGTCTCAGCCTAACCGTGCAGGTTTGCCCTGCTGAAAGTTCTGGATCTCTTTGACGTCAACGATGAAGACAAAGACCTCCAGGATTCACTGAGGCATCATGCTGCAGCAGGCCACCATCGTCAAACAGAAATCTGGATTGATGAAGCCGACCGCTCAACGTCGATAGAAAAACTCCCAAAAAGTGGCTAAGTGCGAAGGTGAACATTTGACCGGTCCCAAACATTCAACGCATCTACCCGCGCTCCATCACGGAGGCCTGAAACTTTGACTTGGCCCTGGTCCAGCACAACCAGATTTCTGTGGTTGGCGCTTTCCAGTTTTAGGCACTAGAAAGCACATTTTGCAATTAATCTTTAAAGCTTCATATCTCTGGTTCCTTGCATTGACTTGTTGTCATTATGGTGTCATTTTAAAAATAAATGTATTCTCTATGTTTATAAATTGGTGCTGGATTTTTATTGTGTTTTGTGTCTTACATATTTACTGTTTTGGTGATATTAAATGCTTAACATACCTATCTCATAAGTCAAGCCTGACTGCTCGTCAGCCAAGCTACCAAGGCTTTAGCAAGGATTAATTTATTGAGACTTGACTGGACCTGATTCGTGATTGTGGTGTTATTGCTAGTTGTAGGTACCTGACCGGCACCTACTAATAAACCACCTTCCAATACCCCCCAGGCCTCTTCAGGGACCTGGTTCATCTATAAGGCAACATTATGGGAATCAAACTAGTAATCTATGTCATATCCCACAACAAAGTTAAGCACTAGATATTTTTCTCCAGTGGCCACTGGGGTAATGCTGCCACCCTTTCTGCTGGACTCTGTTTGCTTGGCTCTGATGTCCAGCTCTCTCAGGCTCCTCTCATGAGCCAATTCTTTTTCTTCCAGAGCCAGCTTCATCTCAATTTTAGGTTTGACCTTTTGGAGACTGAACTCCCTCTCTGCCTTCCTGTTGACCAACACATCTAGGGACAAGTTCCTTGAAGACACACTGCTGCCTGTCCTCACACTGGGCTCTCTATCAATGGCTGATGGTCTTCCTCAGCAGGGAGCTCAGGGCCCACAGTCAGGCCCTCCTCCATTCCCAAATCAAGTTCCCCCTCATCAGGATCATCCTTATTAAGATCCTCCTCCTCAGACTCCTCAGGATTGTATTGCATTCTAGTGACCTCATCATAGGTATGGAGGGCTATCTGAAGGTCCAGCTTTGTGGCCTTCTTTCCTCCATGCAGCTCCCTCTCTTGTAGTGTTTCTGCAGCTCAGCCCTGCTGAGGCTGTTCACAGTGAGCATCTCCATGGTACAAGACAATGAAGTAGGGAACTTAATATTAGAAAAAGGAAAAGCAGTCACTCAGAAAACTAAGGAGAATTTAAAACGGCCCACACGACAATCTTACCAGGTTTTATGTAGTGAGCACACACACTTTAGCACTGATTAACAGTGGTAAAGTGCACAGAGTCCTAAGGCCAACAAAACCGAGAACAGCAAAAATATGGAGGAGTAAGGCAGAAATTTGGGGAACACCACCCTAAGCCTGACAGGTCTAACATGTACCCCCTAGCTGAAAGTGGGGAGAACTACTGAACCTCTTAGAAGTTCTCATCACTAAGGCATAAAAACCTAGAGAGACCATCAGCATTGGCATGGTCTGACCAGGCATGGTGTTCCACCGTTAAGTCCATTCCCTGTAGGGAGATGGACCACTT
The DNA here is from genome assembly GCA_963921515.1 of Calotriton arnoldi. Lineage (NCBI taxonomy): Eukaryota > Metazoa > Chordata > Amphibia > Caudata > Salamandridae > Calotriton > Calotriton arnoldi. The sequence goes on along the minus strand of CAWUFW010016918.1, from coordinate 152,612 downwards.
TTTCACCCCTCATTTGGTTGAGCCATCTGAGGGCCTATGGTCTGTTTGAACCTGAAAGTGAGTCCCAAAGAGGTATGGTCTCAGCTTATTCAGTGCTCAGACCACAGCAAAGGCCTCTCTTTCAATTGTACTCCAGCTCTGTTCCTGGGGAAGCAATCTCCTGCTTATGAAGGCTAATGGTGCATTTAACTCTGCTAAAACAGCCCCTAGGCCATGCTCTGAAGCATCTACTGCACAATAAACTCCTTGGCGAAGTCAGAGCTTTGAGAATAGGTGCTGTACACATGGCCTTCTTGAGGATGTCAGAAATAGCAGGCCGCATCCTGTGAGGTCCAGGATGGTCCAGAGGGTTACCAGGCCAGGAGGGTCTCAGTTGTCACCTGGAGGGGCTGCACCTTTCCCCTACCCACTTCGTGGCCCAGATATATCATGGAACCCTACCCGATCTGGCACTTACAGGCCTTGGTCACCAGGCCTGCCTATTGGAGGGCCTGAGGTATCTCCTGGAGGTAGTACAGGTGTTCTTCCCAGCTTGAGCTGAGGACAGCTAAGTCATCTAGGTAGGCAGCACAGAATGCCTCCTTCCAAGCTAGGAGCCTGCTGACCAACCTATGAAAAGGGGGCAGGGGATTTCTTTAAGCCAAAGGTCATCACCCTAAACTGAAAGTGGCCCCCTGGAGTCAAGAATGCCAAACTCTTTTTTGCCCCCTCAGACAGGGCAATCTGCCAGTACCCTGATGTGAGATCAAAGGTACTGAGAAACTTGGCAGCACCCAGACTGTCTACGAGTTCATCAGCTCAGGGGATGTAGTTTGTGTCATTCTTAGTGATGGAACTGAGTCCTTGATAGTCCACATTGAAGCTGAGTTCTGGAGTGGTACCCGGTGGGACAGGTTTGGGTACCAGCATCACAGGGCTGGACCACGGACCATTTGAGGGCTCCATCACCCCTAACCCCCTCCTTCAAACTGCCTCTCACCTTATCCGACAACCTGCAAATTTTATTTTTGACAGGAAGACTGTCTCCAGTGTCTGTAATGGGTACACAAATGTATAAGTCCAGGGGCGAGGGAGAACAGAGAGGAAAACGGCTCCAACTAATAGTGACATTCACTCTGCTGTTCTGGGGTTAGGTTAGGGGAGAGGTTTTTTTTAATAATTTGTTTATTAGCATTTTGTAATAAAACATAACAATCATTCATAAAACAACAAACAATTCTGGTGCACTATTAGTTTGAAGAATCCCAAATTGTACCTTATATCCATTAGTTAATAGCTTACATCTATGCTGTGTCTGTGAACATGTGTCAGCCTAATCATCTAGCATGCATTGATAGTGTTCCAGAGGTGACAACCTTGAAAGCAATCCCATCTTAGTCATCCATCCCCAATTCCTCACCCAATGTATATACCTTATCATTTGGTACGACTTCACACTCCTTCAGGGGGGGTTCGCATCCATCCGACCCGCGTCAGTTACATTCAAATGTTCCCGGACCCAGTCAACAAATGGTTCCCATATTTCCCGGGGTCGAGAAGCAGGGGGCATCAAGTCCCAGAAAGTGGCTAGCTGGCTTTGGCCATATGTCGCCTCCCTGACCCATTCCATCAGTGTAGGCCTACACCTTCTTCCCCAGTGTATTGCAACCTGCCGCTTAGCAAATAGTAACAGTAGGGCATGTAATTTCCGCTTCCTTATGTTTGTGTCCTTTACGTATCCCAGTAGGCCCAACAGTGGAGATGGCTGCAGGGACAAGCCCAATATTTGATTAATGGATCTAAAGACCTGTACCCAGAAATCTGACAACTCGGGACAATCCCACGCCATGTGGAGAAAAGAAGCCGAAGTCGCCCCACATCGCCAACAGGTGTCATCCTCCCGCAATCCCATACGTTTTAATCCAGCGGGTGTCCTGTAAAACCGGTGTAGGAATTTAAAGTGGATGAGTCTAAGCTTGTAATTGGGCGACAGCTCAGTTAGCTGCTGGCAGCAGTATATCCATTGGTCCTCAGTCACAGGGGGGTTCAGTTCGACATTCCATCGTCCCAGTGCAGTCGGACGCGTTACAGGGGCATGAGCGTGCATAGTTTTGTAAAGTTTGGTTACCAGTCGGCGTGGGGAAGGCGATCTAAGTAAGACCTCCAGTGCTAGTAGTGTGGGCGGCGGGGCCGGAAATGCGCTGTGTAAAGCACGACAGGAAGCCCGTAGCTTGTGGTACAAGAAAGCTTCCCCGAATGGCACCACCTGTCCTTCCTCCGCAGTGGGAGGAGCTCGAAAAGTATCCTCCGGGTAGAGATCTGCAAATGTATGTAACTTCATTTTTTGTGCTATTCTTTTGCTCAGCTCATCTTTTATACTGGGCAACAACGGATTTTGGGCCAGGGGAATAGCTGGGGCGTACAGTATCTGGGCACCCGCCCGTCTCCTCAGACCATCCCAGGCCCAGCGCATGGTCGCAGTAGTGTCAACATCTGTTGTTGAGCGACGATACGGTTGGTATAGTGTAACCAACAGTGGTATAGGCGCCATTGCATCCCTCTCCACCGCCACATGTGGTTGGTAAGGCGTTGGGTATACCCAATGGTGTAAGAAGTGCGCTTGTGCACATAGTGCATACAGTTTCATATCTGGGGCTCCCATTCCCCCCTGCCTCAGTGGTAAGGTCAGCAATTCCCATGATATACGGGCTTGACCCCCGGCCCACACCAGAGAGATGAGCAATGAACGTAATGTTGTAAAAAATGATTGCGTCAGCATGAGTGGCAGGTTTACAAAGAGATACAGAAATTTTGGCAATATCACCATTTTTGCCAGAGAAATTCTACCCGCCAGTGATAGAGGAAGCCTGGCCCACACAGCCACCTTCTCCTCCAACCAGGTAATGGTCCTTCCATAGTTTAAGGTCCACAAGTCTTGTACATTACGGCTTATCCATATCCCCAAATATTTCACCTTCTCTTGTTCCCATTTCAGCGGGAACTCAGAGGGCACCCTGTCAGTCGCGTCCGTCAACGGAAATATCAATGACTTTCCCCAATTTATTGATACCCCAGCCAGCCCTCCAAACTGGATGAATTCTCTCAATACAATGTCAAGATTTTTTGCCGGGTCCACTATGTATAGGGTGACATCATCGGCATATAAAGATATCAGTAGGCTTCTAGAGCTAAATCCAATTCCCTTGTCTGTGTGGTGTTGACGGACTCGTGCCGCTAGAGGCTCCATCGCCACCGCAAAAAGCAGTGGGGACAGGGGGCATCCCTGCCTCGTGCCTCGCGTGATCGAAAATGGTGCTGACAGGAGTCTATTCGCCCTGACTCTAGCCTTGGGTTCAGTATATAACAATTTAATCAATCCAATAAAAAGCGGGCTGAATCCAATGCGTTCTAATATCCCAAAAAGGTACGGCCACTCTAGAGAGTCAAACGCCTTTGTCGCGTCCAAAAAAACCGCTGCAGCCTGGACCTCCGAGTGTAAGTAATGTAGTACCGAAAACACTGTCCTAAGATTGTGAGATGTAGATCTACCTGGTATAAAGCCCGATTGATCGGGTCTGGCAATTAACGGGAGCATAGGTTGCAGTCTGTTCGCAATCAGTTTTGCCAGGATTTTAACGTCAACATTGAGAAGCGACAGGGGGCGGTATGAGTCAGGGTCCGTTTCGGGTTTCCCCGGCTTCAGCAGTGTAATTATAATCGCTTCTCTCATGGATGGCGGAAGCACCCCCGATTCCTGGGCCTCAGCGTATACAGCAAGAAGTCTGGGCGCTAGCTCCTCCACATACGTCTTATAAAATGAGGTCGTCAACCCGTCCGACCCAGGGGCTTTATTGGAGGGCAAGCTTTTGATCACCTCCGCCACATCAGACACCGTGAAGGGTAGATCCATATACTCCCTATGCTTTTGGTTAAACCAGACTAATTCCAGAGAATCTAGAAACGGCTTCATACCCTCCATGGAGGTCGATTGCTGTGTAGTATATAATTGAGTGTAGAAGGATGTAAATTCCTCGAGGACTGCTGTCGGGCCCCGAGCCACGCCCCGTCCCTGGTGATCAATTCAGGTATGTGGGCCGTAGGTTTCGCCTGACGGAGCATGCCAGCTAGTGTCCGACCTGGTCGATCGCCCTCCCCATATCTACGCGCTTCTGCATATTTCCCCAGAAATTTCACCTCCCTCTGTGCTTCCTCACTATATTCTAGCAATTTAGTCTTCAGTTGGGCCAGATCCACTGCCGCATTCCCTAGATAGAACCTCTCTTCTAATTCCTTTATTTGTGTTTCTATGACGGACAGAGTTGTACGTATAGCTTTGAGTACCCCAGCCTGTCGTGATATGCATTGTCCCCTTATCACCACCTTAAACGCCTCCCATAACGTAGCCTCTGCGTCAACCGTCCCTGAATTAAGCGCATAATAGTCAGTGATATCCGTGCGTATCTCCTCCCTGAAGGCGTCATCAAGTAATGCATGCGGGGGCAGCTTCCACGTGAATTCCCTGCGTATGGTGTCTGGGAGTTTCAGGCTCATTAAACAGGGGGCGTGGTCCGATAGTGTACGCGGCAAATGTCTCACTTCCACCACCCAGCTCGCTAAATCCCTCGTCACCAGCCAGTAATCTAGCCTGGACCAGGCTCTGTGGTGTTCGGAGAAACAGGTCCCCTCCCTAGTGTGTGGATTATGTAATCGCCAAATATCAATCAAATCACCATCTTCTACTATAGCGTTTAGCATTTTCCCAGTGGCAGCATGATGCACCCGCGCCGCACCCTGTCTATCCAAGTCATCCCTCAACACAGCATTAAAATCACCCCCCATAAGATCGTAGTGCATCCCGTCGCCTTAATCTTGGCCCAGAGTTCCTGAAAAACTCAGGGAGTCTACATTGGGGCCATATATCGCAACCAGGACCATGTATACCCCTCCCAGCATGCCCGCCAGTATAACATATCTACCATTTGGGTCTGTGTGCAATTCCTTTTCCTTCCAGTCAGTACCTCGCTTGATCAAGACTGCTACCCCACGTGCATAATTCGAATACACCGCCGAATAAACCGGCCCCCATCTAGCATGTTTCAATCGCGGGGATGGTGTGACATGTAAATGCGTCTCCTGCAACATACATATATCTATATTGTGCCTAGCTAAATAGGCATGCACCAATCTGGCCTTTCTATTGTCATTTATACCTCTGATGTTCCACGATAAACAGTTTATCCTGGGTTCAGCATGCAGGTTGTATCAACAGACCGTTTCACACAACAACACCGCATATATATAGGTAGCATTAGTTCGGATGTAGATAGCGACCTGTAACATTTCAGTGCACCAGTAACACAACTAACAACACTCCCCCCCACCTCCCCCACCCATACCAACCCCCAATCAGGTTGAAGTGAACCCCCCAAACAAACCACCAACATAAGAATTGCTGGGAAATTTCCCGTGGGGACGTGTGATTGCCAGCTCTCATCCCTACCGTGGCAGGGTGGCCGAGAAACTGCAAGGGAGCTAAACCTACAGTGCAATAGATTATTAGAATTAACGTTACCCAGCAGTTTTCGAAGCATACCTTTCTATGCTAGCCCTACAGGATCAAATGGCATGTTTTGGTTATTTGAAAGCTAGACGTGTACAGTTTTGGGGTGTGTCCGCCTCTCCCATCACCACTCCCCCGATATAAGGACCCCTGTACATTAGTACTCCGGTTGCATATTACCCCCAGTATCCATAAGGGCTACCGCCCATTAGGTTCACCGCAGTCAGCTGGAGTTATGCACAGTTCATTACGACAGCCTATTACTAAGAGGGAAAAAAATAATACAAAATAATATGTCCTGTGTGTTGTTGTAGGCTCTGATGGCGTTACAGTTAGTCATTGTCACTTAGCTGATGTCCAGATGGTTCCTCCGCACTGGGTTTGGTCTTTGTACGCCTGCCTCCCACATGTTTAGCGAATTTAAGCGCAGACTTAGCGTCCGTAAAGAAATGCGCCGACCCCTCATATGACACTTTGAGTTTTGCAGGGTATAACAGCGAGTATGGGATCTGTGCCTGCAGCAGGAGTCTCTTCGCGGGTAAAAATTCGCGACGGGCCGCTTGCACTGCTGGTGTGAAGTCCGGGTAGAATGCGATCTGGTTGCCTTGATGTGTAATGGTACCCATGCCTCGTGCCAAGCGCAGCACCGTGTCCCGGTCCTGATAATTTAAAAGTCTCGCCAATATGGGCCTAGGCGTAGCTCCCACTGGTGGTCTGGGGCCCAACGTACGGTGAGCTCGTTCCACCGCAAACACTGGCGATAGCTGTTCGGCAAACTGCGCACCCAGGAGCTCCGACACGTACGCCTCCATCTTCCCCATGGCCGTGGTCTCAGGAATACCCGTGATACGAAGGTTATTGCACCTCGATCTCGCCTCTAAATCCTCATTTTTGGCGCGGATAACATTTAGCAGCTTGTCCATTTGCAGCAGTTGATCTTTGGTCTCTGCTTGAAACTCATGGGTGTCAATCTGTTTATTTTCCAACACATCCAGTCTCTGCTCATGGACTCCCACCTGTGTTTTCACAGACTCCATTTGGGACGTCAGCGTATCTAGTTCCGCATCTATTTTGCGGAGGCTCGAACGCATCTCCAGCATCAGCGTTCGTAGATCTTCACCTTGGTCTCCCATTTGTCCCTCCGGAGAGCCACCTACGGCGGAATCCGGATCCGCTTCTGTCAGGCGGGTCGTCCGCCGCTGATCAAAACTGATTTTAGGCTGTTTAGCGTCCTGTTTCCCCATGGTGTGAGTTACTGTACAGTGCAGCTCTGGTAAAGACAGGACCAGCTGCACTACACGTCGCAGATATAGTATGGGCCTCACACCGCTCACTGCCTATGTACTCGCCGTGTGTCTATCAGATCGCGCCACAGTGGTGTCTTCCACCCAGGCCTAACTCCAGGCCTCACCTCGCACCGTATATTCACTTTGGAGTGCAGGTCTTCCACGTCCAGCGACCAGCGCCACACCGTGTTTCTTGCAGGGCTCGCTTCCAATGACAGTGCTTGCTTCTTATATGCACACCTCGGAGCCTTCCGACCGCACCCTCATGCCAAGGCCGTACAGGTTCACTGCCCAGCTTCTCGGTGCGAGCCCAGCCACTTGTAGTCGGGGCCCCAACCTCACCAGCACAGGGGAGCAATCACCACGCGGTCCGCTTCCACGCCAGCAAATCCAACTCCAGGTGTCGCGCCCTTGTCGTGCCTCCGCAATTGTCCACTTCTGCCTTCTTTCACAGATCCCCCTGATCGCAACGCTGTCCCCGTTGTGCAGCAGCCTCTACCACAGTCCGCAACCACTCAAAATGGCGCCCGCTAGCTCTCACCTCGGGTCTCCGCAACGGAGCTTGATCCCATCTCTATCATCAGGGGACAGTCCGCCTGGTTGAGTGGTGCCTCCGCGGTCCGGTTTTGTGCAATTTTCGGGCGATTAAGCTGGACGCTTTGCAGGCCTCTTTTGAAGCCGCGGCCTCCCGTAGATCTTGTCGCCGTCTCGCCTCTCCCCTGAACTTGCCGCTACCTCCGCTTGCCGCTGCCGGAGTCGCTACTTCCCTCAGAAGCGGCCGCGGCGTTCCGGAATTGCACCGCTGGGTTCCCCAAAGATTCCGCTGCCACTGAAGCGCCAAATGCACTGTGGTAGCTCCCACAGATATGCGGATTAATTCAGGATAACTTCCCGGCCGGCGGAGCTCACTCACAGAGCAGCCATTCCGCGGCTCGGCAAACCACGCCCCCAGGTTAGGGGAGAGGTTAACACTTTCTATTGATAAATTGCACATAGGAGGTCAGGGAGAGGTTCAATATCTCTTTCCACCCCTTCATCTGTCACTAGGAGCATATTGACTTCAGATCTTTCAAAGTGGGGTTTGAAGCAGTTTATGTGGAGTACCCATAAGGGGTTTCTAGGGGTCAGGTAGGTAGACTCCCACTTCTGCCCTCATATGGGCTTGTCCAGCATTCCTGGAGAGCTCTGGGATCCTTAGGCTCCATAAACCACACCTTCTGGTCATACCAGAATTTCATGACTTCTTGAATGTCCTCAATATAGTCCTTTACCTTTTCCAGAAGTGATGCATCTGGTTGCAGAGTGCCAGCATGTAACTGACTACATCCTGAGGGGGTTTCCTGAGAGCTTGCTCCCACCCCTTTCTTTCAAGGTTGAGAAGTTCCCTAACAGGGCGTTTATAGAGGAGCTCGAATGGGCTAAACCCAATCCCCTTCTGTGGCACCTCCCTGTAGGCAAATAGCAGGAATAATAGGAGCCCCACTTATGCCTCATGGGCTCAAGTAGGCCCATTATCATGCCTTTAAGAGTCTTGTTGAATCTTTCCACAAGGCCGTTTGTTTGAGAGTGATAGTGTGTGCATCACTTGAAAGTCAATCCACACTCATCTCACATGGACTTCATGTACGCTGATATGAAGTTAGTTCCTTTGTCAGACACTATCTCTTTGGGGAATCCTACATGAGTGAATATCCCAATCAGGGCCCTTGCCACCATGGGTGCAGTCACTGACATCAGATGGATTGCCTCTGAGTAGCAGGTGGCGTGGCCCACGAAGACCAGGATAAACCTGTTGCTTAAAGCTGTTTTGGCGACCAAGGGACCAAGAATGTCCATGCCCACCCTCTTAAAGGGAGTGTAAATGACAGGTAATAGGTCAGGAGATCCCTGAGCTTTTTTCCTGATTTTCACTTGTTGTATGGCTTATACTTTCTCAGTCAAAACTGTGCATTTGTTGGACAACGTAAACATCAGAACTGTGCGAGACTGACAAGGTAACAAATGGATTGTGCAACCTCAGAACATGGCAATCATGACTCCCCAAGGAAAGGACTGAAACATGTTTGCTCTATGGCCCTGATGCGTTGGGTGCCTCTGGGAACATCGTCTGCCATTGCTGGAAACATCAATGTTCCGTCTACTCCTCGGAACACAAACACAATCTGGCAGTTTCGAGTTGTGGGAATTTTTAATTCGGCTATGTTTTTAACATCCTAAATTGTTTGTAAATTGCACCACTTTTTGTATGTGTATTTTATTAAATTATTTGCACAGTTACTTAAAACCATTGCCGTAAAAGCACCTTCGATACAACCTTGGGAGCAGTAGTCATACTACCCATCACAATTAAGGTAAAATCCTTATTCAAGTTAAGACGTATAAAGTGGCTTAGTGTGTTAATAAAACTCTAGGGCAAAACATAAAGTAATCAGTTATAAGTTTTTGAGGAACAGAAACCAGTTTGGAAGTGACTGGATGAGGTAAAAGTGGGTCTTCCAGAATTTTTAACCTATATTTTCCGCACATTGTGAGAGTTTGAGTGTCTGTTTGGGTAAAACAAATTGCTGATGCCTCTAAACATGTGTAGATGCCCATTTTTAGGTATAATGGCTTCAGAAGAGATCTCCTGGGGGCGTCAGAGGAAGGACAGCAGCAAAGGAGGTGGAGCCCATTGATTAAAATAGAAGATTCGCAAGCCTAGGAGGCACAGAAACATGATATTCCTGCGAGCCAGTGCATTTAAGCTGTCTGAGAGGTATGGTTGCGGTAACCCTGGGAGATAAGAACCATTCAAAACAGACAGAGTAGTTGACGTTTTTAAAGTCCGGAGATCCTGCTGGAACGAGATCTGCCTCACCTGCTTGTTTATAGCCTTTTTCCTGACTGCGTAAGAAATGGAGTCTGATTTTAGCGCTGATTCATCAATTTGTCGATCTCTTATAGCCTTTTCGATTTGTCGGTTCCATGACTTCTCAGGACACTCGAAGGTTTCTTTTAGATAGGTTTTAAGGGTGCTGTCTGGGGCTTTTAGTACCCTTATGTAATATTTCAGTATACTAGCCTCGCAAGTAAGAGATTGTCTTCAGAGGCCCAGCTTGAGTCGTAATCTTGCCCTGTGTGTGTATTTGGGGAGTCGAAAAATTTGTTTGCAAGGCATATTTTGGGCGCTATCAAGACTGGCCGCACACGCCTCAGGGAAGGCCTGGTGCCCATAGCTTAGGGCAGGAAGAAGGGTGGCTTTTATCACCTTTAATATGGGATCAGCTGAGGCCCTGCTCAGGGTCTGATTGAGACATGTCAGGCTGTGTGTTATAACTCCGGCTCTCTTTTTCAGGGCGGCTAGGTGTACTAGTGGTCTAGAGGACTCGCTGAACCATACCACCAGGTAGTTGTACTTGGGTGTTGATTTGATCTTCGCGGACCCAATACTCCAGGTTAAAAAATAATTTTTTTGACAGCGACCGAAAATCAGGACCTTGGTCTTATCCTGATTAATTTTGAGAGTGTTGACTTTATTATATTCATCGAGCTTACTCAGGGCACATTGGAGTCAAGATTTGGCATGGTCCATTATGACGATATCGTCAGCATATTGTAAGATGTGCAGTTTCGATTTTGGTTGGCCCAATTGTGGAGGAAGCAGGCTGCTGTGCTCCAAGAATCTTCCAAGGTCAGCATTATAGAGATTGAACACGAGGGGTGCGAGAACACAACCTTGCTACAGGCCATCTATGGTGGCATTTTTGTAGAGATGGTCGAAAGACCTGTTCTCACTCACACCCATGTGTTCTTGTGCAGAGAGATAAGGGCTCCGAGCAGGTCCACTGGGATCCCCCAACCGTCCAACTTCCGCCGGAGAGTGTTGTGGGCCACTTTTTTGTAGACAGCGCTATAGTCAATAAAGCAGCAGTAAAGAGGAAGACAACTTTTTTGGGCTGCTTGATGGCTCAAGATGGCTAGAGCAGTGACGTTGTCAATTGTGGAGGAGGCTGCAAGAAACCCTGTTTGGAAGTATGGTAAGATGTTATTTTCCACGACCCATTCTTCTAGTAATACGAGAACAGACCGAGTATAGGCCTTGGCCTCTAGATCTAGTAAGGCTATGAGTCGATAGCTAGAATGAAGGGAGGGATCTCTTTTTTTAAGAATTGGGCATAAAATCGAGCCTCTCCATGAGTCAGGTTTCTGGTCTGTGATGAAGGCGTTGTTATACAATGGGGTTAACAGCTTGGCCCATTCCTCCGGAGCACACTGAAATATAGTAGCTGGGAGGCCATTAGGCCCGCGGGCGCTGCCGTTTTTCATTATTTTCAAGAATCTGCAAACCTGGGCAGGAGTAGTCAGCGCTGGTGTTTCCGTCGGCATATTGTCACCTGACTCCCTAATAGGAGCTTCAGTGAGGCTGGGGTATTTGCTGTGGTATTGTTGGGTGACATGCCGTGTCCAGGCTGATTCAGACAGCGCGTACCCCGTGCGCTTGTTGGTGGATCGAAGTTTGCTGATGTGGTTCCAGAAATGGGTCAGATTTCTTTCTTTTAGCATTAAGTATATTTTTAACCAATCCTTCTGTTCTTTGAGTTTCTTCGCTTCCCATGTTAGTTTTTTGCATAATTTGCGTAGGGTGACCATGTTTTTGATGGAGAGCACGGTAGGAATGGGTTTATGCAAGTGCACGGACCTCCTTAGAGAGCTTCTTGCGTTGGCAGTAGCTGTGTTGAACGGCAGACGTGAAGAGGGCCTGGCATGTTGGACGGGGGCTCTAGGTCCCGTTAAAATGTCTCTTAGTTTGGCTATTACGTTGTCCCACCTGTGGTGAGAGTCGGTGGGAAGGTTGTTACTGAAATTCAAGGTTTCTTCCTTAAGCCATTTGCCCGATTTGGTTTGATTCTTCTGGCTAGTGTATGAGATGCGGTCCTCTTCGAATGCCCCATTTCTATAACTTTGGCAGCGACAGGAGCTAATAGGTCCATTATTGCAGTCAGGGGGTTATGGTCAGTATCTGAGCAGGTAGGAATCTCCAGTTTGACTAGGTGGCTTGCCAGAGATGTTGACAGGAAGATGTAATCTATAGTTGAAATATTCTTAAATGTTGTGAGGAGATGTACACTGGGATCTTGAGACAGTAAGATTTGCTTTGCAGAGCGTAGATTACAGTTGGATAATAGAATATTCATAGCTTCTTGTTCTTCAGATTAAGTGTCTGAATGATCATTGGATCCCAGGCTCCTTATATTGAAGTCACCTAATAGCAGGATTTCAGCAGAGGCAAACTCTAATAGGAGATCTTCCAAATTCTTAGTCAGAAGAGCTGTTGCAGATAACTTTGATGTTTTTGTTGTGTTATTAAAAGGAGAGGGAAGGCCGTTGTTTGGGTTGAAAGTCCTGTGATTAAAACAGCTTGCCCAGCATGAAAATTTTGGTGAAGGGGTGTAGCGCTGGTCTTGCAAGAGTGTTTAATGAAAATTGAGAGGCCCCCAGATGGTTGTCTGAAAAGATTTGGCCGGGATGCCGATTGAAAGAGTTCATAGTAGCCGTAGAGGACTGATGGGGATTGAGCCCAGGTCTCTTGTAGAAAGATAATATCGCTTTTTCTCAGAATGTCCACAGCGGATTTGGATGAGAGTGTTGATTTGAACCCAGCCACGTTTCAGGAAGTAATGGTCAGTTTGGAGTCTGCCAGCTTAAGTGAGCCATGGGGGGGGAATTGGAGAACTCCTGCTAGGAGCTCAACGCTGACTACTGGTCTCGATGGAGGGACCCCTGGCAACTCTGGCTATTAAAGAGGTCTGTGGGGTTTGATTTGCATCTCACCAGATGAATATTGTTATACGAGATTTTGAGTTGTTGGCTTTTGAGGTGAGTGAGAGCCAGTCGTGAGCAGCTCCCCATGTTCCTCTGAGAATACTGATATGAGACCTTGCCTAATCATACTGAAGGAGTACGTGCGGGTATTTTTGTTAGAGGGGAATCCAGATCACTTTTTAACCTGCTTTTTAAATTCACCTTTTTAAATATGGCTTTCTGAATGCTTTTATTTTCAAAATAGCACAATGCCTTTTATGATTTTAGGGTTTTATACCTTTTACTTATATTGTTAGCATTGTTTTTTAGGAAGCTTTATATTCGTCTCATGTACAAGGAGTGGGTGTTATGTGGTCACACTATGGGCCAGGGCTGAGAAACCACAATTTTACATGCTCACATTGTTACGTTTCCTCATTTCTAAAACACGCTGACATTAAACACACATTCGTTTGCGTGCCTGTTCAGGATAGTATTCTCTGACACCTGCTTTGATTACATTTCCACTTTGTAGGCACATTATGAAATACCTTCGAACATGTACAAGGGCTAAGTTCACTACGCAAAATGTTGTTAGTTGTTTTGTCCGTTCGGCGACAAAACTATCACAATAGTATAAACAATAGTGGCCTGACTGGGCCTTCGGCATGGCAACATGGATGATGTTTATTATATAAGTGCTATGACTCCTTTGTTTAGACAGAGGAGCATTTCGCTTGCACTGAGAGGTCGGTCAATGCTAGAATTCCAGCTCAGCTGATTCCTGTCACCTCATGCGAGGGATGCTGTTCAACTCTACACCAAGACGGGCAGCTTTCTGATACTTACCATAAGGTAATGAGGAGTTAGACCACCCAACAGGGATTTGGCAGATGCGCTCAGCTTAGACACAATAGGGTAGAACGATACAGGTAGGAGTGCGCTATATTACAGCACTGTATAGAAGCATATAGTTTTCTGTAATCAGCAAAATGGTTCGATTGTTCATCTTTTTCACCATTCTTGTAATGCTAATCAAATTAGTCTGTTACCTTGTATTAATCATTGCAGCGCCAGTTTTGTACTCAAGAACCACAATGCTTCAATAAATATTGAAACGCTTCACTGTGTATTTCTTGTGTATATCTCTGGGTATGCATAACTTCTGAGCAAAAGAGTTCTAGATCTGTAACCACAATTTCCTTGGGGGATCAGGGTTGTCATGCTGTGAGGTTGCACATCCATTTGTTACCCTATAAAGTTAGGGGTACAGTATGTACACTGTGAGCTAGCAGGACTGTATCCTGAGGGTGCTCAGAATCAGCCTCGAGCCAGTCCAATGTTTTTGTTGTCAAACAAATGCACAGTTTTACTTGAGAAAGTATAAGCCATACGATATGGTGCTAACTTTCTGTTTTGAGTTCTTATTTAATGGATCGCCTTAGTAATTTTCTTTTGTGTACCCAAAGATCCCTAACCATTTACTAACAGGAGACATCCTTGGTGTTAGGGATAATATCCTCCTCAGCTGAGTAGGTAACTCCTATGTATTTGCTGTAGCTTGTTCAAGCTTGAATCTTTCAAAGGATCTCCCCAAAAAAGTACCCTCTCTGATTCCACAGATTCAAATGTCTGAGACTGACGACCATCCAATAAACATACCTTGCTAACTGCAGACATGCAGTTAAACAAATACTATTGCTACATGATCTGCCCTCGATGGGTGGAGATATTACCTTCGTGGTTGAGGCGCACGAAGCATTCAGGACAGAGGTATTCTATTCATGAATTACATTCCCAGCAGTAATACAACTTAAAGACTGTTTCACACATACACTCCAAATACAGTTCCTAATAACTACACAGCTTATGAAGCACTAGAAACAGCTGCGGCTGGCACAGTTAAGCTCGGTGGGGTAGTGCAGGGCGCGGCAGGGGGGAAGCCAACAAACGACAGAATAGATATTATTTATTTATTTAATTATACCTATTCCATCATCTGTCGACTTCGACCCTGCCCCCACCCCGCCCATCGCGTTTACCTGTGCCAGCCGCCGCTGACTAGAAATACCATTAACTTACCAAGCACATCAAAATTGGTTTCAAGGTGCCTCACCACATACAGACAACAATATTAGACCTGGTCCCATTAGCAAAGAGGGAGCAACATGGACAGTCTTAGCTGGATACGCACCCATTCCAGGTATAGATAATCTGAGAGCTCCAGAACTAAGTACATTACACACAGATCTCGTTAAAACATAGAGATGTTTAACACAGTTTGCCATGCAAACGATGACAATAAATCCTGTGAGGGCTGCTCACCCTGCACAACCACAATTGGCTACACCTGGAATAAATCCACAAACAATAAATGCAGTCATGGGTAAGATTCCCGTCCAACAGAAAGAAATACGATTCTGGATTGCACAAAAACAAACGAGCTTGAAGCTGTGTTTTTCCATATGGAACCTCAGGATAAACACAGAATTCTTACAATTTGCTTGCCAATGGGAATGGCTTCGATGGTGGAAGTCTGCACCACTTGGGGTACTGTCTTTAGCTGTTTTGCCAGAGGTGCTTAAACAGAGCCAAATGATATGGAGATGAAACTGATGGGCAACTTTGCCGCAGTGTCTTCCATAATGTTGAGTAACACTAAAGGGGGAGCATCAGCATTGAAAGTACACCAATGACTTACTAGCTTAACTCTGAGAGAATAGGAGTGCGAGTTACCTAAAATTTCAAGAAAACCTATGCAACAATTGGACGAGATAATTTGGGAGCTAGAGCCAGTAAACCAAAAATTAAGAGTAATTCTGAAAAGGATAAGTCAAAGCAAGCATCCAAATCTTCTAAGAAGATGTGGGTCAATAAGAAACAAAATGAAAAGACTAAGTCACGAGCAGATCTCCTCAACAGGAGGACACCAAAAAAAAGTGCTATAATCTGCATAACAGTGACAATATTAAGAAGTCTGACAGGTATCAGGATATTGATACACTTTTATCTCGTTCCTTTCAGGATTCATCTGAAAACGCGCGGAGAGAGAGGAGGGCGGTCAGAGCGCAGATCAGAGGAGTATGTGAAACAGAAGAAGGACTCACAACACTCTTCTGACTACATAGTGCAAAAGGAAGATAAACTTGAACAGTCTAAACCTCAATTCAAAAAGAAGAAGGTGGCTGGCACAAATTTCAAGCACTCTACAGATATTGAGGGCACTGCTTCTGAGTGGGGATTTGGCTCTGACCATGCAGCACTGTGCTGCAGAAGTCACGATAGTTCGCCGGAACCTATTGGATTGTCTGGTAGCAGTAGCATTGAGTGACAATGCCCAGGTGGAAACACATGACATGAAGTGAAAATCCCACATCGATTGTATGAGATGCAACTCCAGTTGGAGGGGAAGTACCAAGATTCATTAATGTTATCTTTTGGGAGAATTTGTCATTTGGCTATGATATTCTCTTGGCTAAAAAGGATTGGCCACCTCAATTTGTGATGGATTTCCCATAGGGAGAAAATGTAATTGTGCCTATTTTTTCTTACCTCGTCCCAGATGCAGTTAAACATTCATACACCAATGAATGGCTTTAGCGCTAGTTCCTGCGTTATACCACAACCATGTGGGGTGGGATGACAGTTCCCCTTCTCATGTTATACCAGTTAGGTCGGCCCCACAACCTCAAAGACAATTCCCTATTGAACATGAGGCTAAAAACATGTGAGAGAGATGCTCACACAAATTGAATGCCAAAGTGTAATAGAAAGTTGCACCTCCCCTATAAATAATCTTTTCTTTCCAGTAATGAAACCTGACCATTCATATCATCTAGTATTAGATCACAGACACCTGAGCACAGCTACTCATACATTCGCTGTGCAAAGTGCACATATCGCAGCACTAATGTACAACATAGTGAGGAAAAAATGAAAACAACCCTAGACCTCTCAAATGGACTCTTCTTCCAAAACATAGTGCCTTAAAGCAGGAATTTGACTGCATTCAACATGATGGGTTCTCAAAACCAGTTCTGTTGTTTGCCTCAAGGGTATAGGAACAGCCCGGGGTTGTTTTCAGCCCGGGTTACAGAACTTCTCCAAGAATATGATGACCAGGCATTGTCCTATGTCAAAGACGTCTATCTGATGGATGATGAACTTTCAACACACTTGGCAAGAGTGGATCACACAATATTGGGATTTGCCCACATTGGCTACAAATTTAATTTCAGAAAATCAAAAATAGCCCTACTCAATGTCTGATTTTTACAATATGAGCTGTCAAGTGAAGGCAAAAGCCTAGAGACTCATTTCTTCAAGAAGTGTGCACTTCTGCAACCACCGAACACATTGATGAAACTCCAATCAATTTTGGGTTTCCTGAATGTTAGCAGAACTTACATTCCAGATTACACAGAGCGGGTAAAACCATTGTATGACTTGATAAATCCAGACTTTTCAAGCACACATCGGCCAATGGAACACACACAGCTCTTACATTCAGTACAAGCTGATATGCTAGCTTCAATACACTTACACACATGTGTAAACACAACAAACCTGGTACTCTGTATCACTCTGGGGCATCAGGATATACCTATGTAAATTTAACGAAGGGTACACTGTACCAATCGCCTATAAATCTAATTTATACACCAATGCTGAGATGCATTTTGCACTGATAGAAAAGATTTTGATGGCTGTACAGACTGCTGTAGTGAGAGAAATATCTTTGGCTCAGGGGAAACACATTATTGTTGTGACTTCGGTCCCAGACCTTGAGGCTGTCACAAATTCCAGCATTCCGAACACTAAGGCTTTATATCTACGATGAATACAGTGGGCCAACTCTCTCATCGCAACAGGTGTAGACTACAGATTTGATTCTACACTACAAACAAAAGCATACCTGCAATACGAAAATGAATACCCTCTGCCTAATGAAGTCATGCCTATTTATCATTATGATTACATGATCTATACTGACGGCTCGGCACAGCCTGCCATAGAGATAAAACACCAATACTCTGCAGCATGTGCTCCTGTTAAGGGTAGAATAGAGGATGGTGAATTCCACCCTCACAAGACCTACACACAGTCACTGGGTGATTGAAGAGAGCAGCTGGCAGAACTCAGGGCTCTAATTCTTGCACTTGAGAATACAGATTCCCCACACTGATTGTGTGTGATTCGTATTTTTGTGTCCAGTTTTCTAGCAAGTACTTACACTACTGGAGCCAGAGTGGATTCAGAGATTCCAAGTGGTACACTATAAAGCACAAATGCTTTGGGGACAAGAAGCAAAACTTAAAGACTGCTTGCCACGGACCCATGTAATACACACACTGAGTCATCAGAGTGTAGGAATATGCGTTGTAGGGAATTCCATGGCTAATGAAGGCGCAAAGGCAACAGTCCAAAGTGCTGCAGGAGCTGCAATTATTCATTCAAGTGTGAGGATAGATCGAGACATAATGAGGTCTGTCAACGCTGCGTGCGACCGCACCCACCTGCCAAAAGGCTTTCTCACAAAATACTCCTACCAGTTTAGTGCACAAAACATTCTGTTTGCTCTGATTCCTGAAGTAAAGGGATCAAGTGATACCAAATTCAGATCACAGGTTAGGATTGATCCTAGCAGCACATGAGGGCCTAGCATTTACAAACGTAGGGGTGGCAGCAATGCTATTGGTGGTCAGGTCCCTACAAACAGACTAAGGACTTCATCCTCAAATGCGACATCTGCCCGCAGATGAAGGATTTCACTGTGGTGCGTTCACCACATACGCCTCTATTGATCACAGACATGCCTCTCGCTTGTGTATACTTGGACCACTGTGGCCCCTTACAATCAGCTGAGGCTTACAAATGCATCTTGGTTGCAGTGGATTCCTGCTCTTCGATTCCTATGGGTTTGGCCACAGCGATCAGCTGGCGCCCGAGCTGTTATAAAAGATTTTCAATTCTTTGTTGGGACATACACAGTAGCAACACTCCATTCGGACCAGGGGCCCAGGTCCACCTCAAAGGCTTACAGAGACACCATGGGAAAATTGGGTGTGACTGTGCCGTAATCTTCCCCCTATAAAGCAGTCTTTAACAACGAGGGTATAAGGTTCAGGTTGCGGTTGGGTTCATCACCTGTACGGGTTCCAGAGAGCCCAAAAGAATCTACCTAGAAAATCCCTGGGTAGTCAGACTTCTTATGAGGTCCTGTTTCAGGTTAACATGTGGGTACCTGACCTCGACAGTTCTAGTACAGTGGCAGCTGAAACACCATTTGACTTCAATGAACCTTTGTATGTTTTACAGGATCTGAACAACTTTTGAGAAGCTCAGAGCAAGGTCCAGCAGAAACGTTCATCAGACCCCACCTACAGAGTAGGCCAAGATGGCTCCTAGTAAGTTACCTGCCTCCTCTCACTACCCTACAGGAAGTCCCAATGGAAGCTTTGATCAATGAAGAAGCCTCTTCTCCCCTTCAGGGGACAGCTAACACTGAAGTACTACTTATTTCTGTTACATCAACAAACTTTTTGCAAACATCATGCACAGATCACAGATTTCAATTCAATGAACAGACAAAGAAGGTGTCTACTGTAATATACCACTACATGAGTCCACTCCCAGTTCTCCAAAGAATCCAGAGCTGCTAAAAATAGATCAAACAGCCTCAGGCTACTTAATCGACTTTGATGACTTCAGTTTCATCTGTCCCACCACCACTACCGTCCAGGGGTAGATTGCGAGAATTCTACTTTTGGCTGAAAAAGACATACTTTATCCCACTTTGGATATACATTTGAATTACAATTTTGTTACTTTTACTCCTTCTTTGGATTGGTTTTGTGGGAGTCTTTTTGTTGATTCTCAACAGACACTATCTCCCAGAACACTCTGCTATTGAACTGGTGAACTTGGTTTTGAAACCCTATTTTTCGTTACACAAAGTGCAAAGAGACCTTTCCCTGGTGAACATTTATGCTGTTCCAGTTCATGATGAAATTGTTTGGGATAAGGGATCCTATGATATAGTTGGACCAACTTAATTGATT
The DNA here is from genome assembly GCA_963921515.1 of Calotriton arnoldi. NCBI lineage: Eukaryota > Metazoa > Chordata > Amphibia > Caudata > Salamandridae > Calotriton > Calotriton arnoldi. The sequence goes on along the minus strand of CAWUFW010016918.1, from coordinate 132,945 downwards.
CAAATTCCATATGTATTTAAAATTTCTCTGCCTGATTTCGTCACCCCTAGTTCTATTTCTGATGATTGGGACATTGATACAGTACATGAAATGCTAGATGATCTGCATCATTCAACTGTTTTTAATGATAATAAGATTTATGAGGGCACGGCTGATTATGATGAACTGTTCTGCTTTCACCATTATAGTCACCATTTCCTGCATAAAGCAAGAACTCCATGTGCAGTATTTAATTTTACACAAAGGTAACAATGCCCTACAACATCAAAGAGTAGCTCAAAAGCATTTGCACAGAAGTTTGCATATTTTTCAGGTCATAATACAACAGGCCCAGAGTCTTATTTTCGCAAAGTCACACCCTCACATGCTCAGAAAACTATACTCACTAGCACCAAGCTGATATATTCTGCATCCTTCATTTCCCAGTTGTCCATAAACGGTTTCTACTTTTGGAAAGACAATATTGATTTAAAATCCATTTGGGGAAGTAAAGAGTGGCAGGTTCAGGGAACTGAGGCTTTATTTAGAGCATGCCTTATACCACAGCAAATGATTTCCCTGAACAAATCTGTGCAGCAAACATCCTGTCTTGGCTAACATAAAAGATTTAAATGCACCAAACATTCCCACATGTTACAAACTGGCAACAATTCACAAATTACATGGAGAAAACATTAGACTTCATTCTTCGTAATAACTCATACAATTCTTCAGATACCAATCGAGGGGGATGGTTAGCATGCCCGTGAGCTACTAACAGATGTCAGGCTCGTTTTCTGGGTGACACTGATGAGTTTATGATCAGTAAGCCTAACCCAAGATATGAGCAGACACCACACTTAGAGGTGGTAACAACTTATAGTGTTGGAAAGTTATGCCATCACTGGCTAAAAACCTCAACATTGTCTCAGATGAAACACTTTTTCCTTCTTTCTCATGACATGGGATTACAGGACTTTTCACTAAGTCCTCGAAGACCATGTCAAAAGCGCTTTCTGTATGCAATATACAATGAAGTTAGAAAATTTCACAGCAAGAAGCTGCTGAGAGATTGCACAAAATTGTCAGGGCAAATTTTGATAGGGCTCTGGCAGTAGTAAATAATGGTATGACTACTCTATCCACCAGAATTGACTCTCTGAGTAACATAGTGTCATCTGCAATTGACATCATTCAGAGTGACATGTCTTAGAGCTATAATGTTACTGATTTGGACTCTGCAGACACTTTGGGTTGGTCACGTTCCATGGAAACACCTTAATGCCACTAGCTTGTGTTTGCCATGTAACCTCACAAAAAAACAGACTGTCATGGCAAAAAAGGACGTAACTTATACCATGTTACACATAGAGAAGCTAGAGAAACTGCCATTCACTGTTGCTGAAACACCTTCCACGGATTCATTTCTCAGCCAATTTCAACATTTCACTTCCAATGCAGCTTACAACACAATCAAGTGGGCAGACATGAGCCACTAGGAGAGGGGTATGTACATGAGTCATGGATCTTACCTTTCAAATACTGATGTTAGAATAGGGAGACCGATGTTTTTTTGAGTGGGACTGACTGCGAGAGTACCTTTGGACTTTCCTTGGTTTGCAGGGAAGTTCTGCTTCATGGCGCATGTAATGCATCTAAGGCAGACTTGTCATGCTACTTGAAACATTCCCCAGCTGCTGTGATCTGTACGGCTCTCAGATTACTCTTGAATGGGAGTTACATGATGCAGGATGATCAAGGCTGCTGTGGGATGAGACTGGGTATTGCTTATCTGGTAACGGTCTCTGCTATTGTGACTTGCTATGCACAAGTACTGTTTTCACCTGCCCGCACATTTAGGGATGCAAGGCTTTGGCCTTCAATAGAGCTTACATGTGTGCGCTTTGACGCTTTAAGCAGACTGAATGCCGTTTTGTGCCAGAAAGATGTGGTCTTAAAATCTGCATGGGAGGCGTTTGATCTTCAAGTTGCAAGGTTCTTTTCTTGGATACAGTCGCTAATCCACACTAATTTCCCACACCATTTTAGGGAGCTTGTGCACCGCATTTTTAACATGTCTAATATGGTGGCAATGGCACACTTTTTTAAGTCAATTGGCTATGGGTTGGTTTGCACCTTCCAGAAAATCTTCGTTGTTATTCCGTCATTCACACACCCTGTGCTTGGAAACATTTTTTGGAGGCTTACCATTTGTCGTGTTCCTAGGTGCCGGGACCATGCATTTAATTTTTCTGCTCCTGTGTCGTGAACACATGATGCAATGCTTTGCCACACCCTTACTTTAGAAACTGAATGACCATTGGTTCTTGTCCTTTCGGCCTGTCTGGCTACACTTTTGTTTTCTGCTACCTAATGTGCATTTTCGAGCGTGGCCTGGAAATATGCTTGGGATCACAATTGGTTCAACCTCTGGCCATTGCCTACTGGTGGACCAATTAACGGCTCACTTGTACTGTTGTCCCTTGAGCTTGACATTGCTCCTGAATGGATATTATCAGCCCTCCTGGGATGCTTTGGCTCCTTGTGATATGGATCCTGGCTCATCATCTGCAGAATCTGCACCAGCTGTTCCTCCTGTGGCGGACGCTGAGATGGATGGGCTGGAACATCTTTGCTCTATAGACCTGAAGCATTGGGTGCCTCTGGGATCGTCGTCGGCAGTTCCTGGGAACAGCAATGTTTTGTCTACTCCTCAGAACACATAAAGAACCTGGCAGTTTTGAGTTGCGGGAATATTTTTTAATTCATACTTGTTTTTAACATCCTAAATTGTTTTAAAAATTTTATATTCATTGTCTTTTAATGCATTTTTAAAATTTGCTTTTATGCTTTTAAAATGTGGCTTTTTGCATGCTTTTATCCTCAAACTAGCATAGTGCCTTTTTTTAGTGTTAAGGGATTTTATGCTTTCACATAGGTTTAACATTGTATTTATTTTTGTCATCTTAAGTCCAAGGAGTGGGTGCCATGTGGAGGTATTAGGCCCAGTTAAGAAACACCATCTTTAAATGCTCATGTTCTTAAGTTTCCTTCTCCACTTAAACACGATGACATTTGACACATATTCATTTACATGCACATACAGGATAACATTTCTCGAACTCAGTTTGCTTACAATACCACTTTGTAGGCACTCTATCAGAACATGTTAAACATTCAGCGCTCAAGAATTTGTTATTTGTTTTTGACCGCTCGGTGACAGACCTATCACAATAAAATAAACAATAGCTGCTTGACTGGGGCTTCAGCATGGTAACATGTATGATGTTATTTTATATATGACTTCAAGCCTTTTTTTATTCAGAGGAGCATTTCACTGGCACTGAGAGGTCGATTCATGCCGGAACCCAGCTCAGATAAATCCTGTCACCTCATGCGGGGGATGCTGTCCAGCTCTTCACCAAGATGGGCAGTTTGCTGACACTTACCAACAGGCAATGGGGGGGTTAGACCACCAGACAGGGATTTGTCAGATCCACTCACCTTAGACACGATAGGGTAGAATTCCCTAAGTAGGAGTACACTATATTTCAGTAGCTACATGCATGCATATAGTTTTCTGTAATCAGCAAAATGGTTGCATTGTTCATCTTTTTCACCATTCTCATAATATCACATTATTCTACTTCCTTCTATTAACCATTGCAGCACAAGTATTTTACTCAAGAATCAGTACGCTTCACTGTGTATTTCTTGTGTTTCTCTTTGCATATGCATAAGTGGCTAAGTGAAAGGGTTCTAGATCTATTACCACAATTTCCTTGAAGGAGTCAGGGTTGTCCTGTTCTGAGGTTGCACATTCCTTTTGTTACCTTGTCAGTTTAGGGCTACAGATGGTGGAATGTGAGCTAGCAGGACTAAGGCCAATAAATGCGGATGGTGTGCGTGGAGCCAGTCTCACACAGTTCTGATGTTTTAGTTGTCCAACAAAAGCACAGTTTTTACTGAGAAAGCATAAGTCATACGACATGGTGCCCAACATGGGGCTTGAGTTAGTATTTATTGGATCACCTGAATAGTTTTCTTTTGTATACCCAAAGACCCATACTCACCTCTTAACCAGAGACATTGGTGGTAATAGGGAAAAATCCTCCACGGCTGAGTAGGTAAATCCTATGTATGGGCTGTAGGTTGCTCAAGTTTGAACCTTTCAAAGGATCACCCCATAGAGGTACACTCTCTGAATTCCACATATTCATATGGCTGACGAGGATGCAGAAACTAACATAGCAGTGAACTTCAGACATGTGGTTACCCAAATGCTGTTACAACGTGGACTACCCCTTACGGGTGGTGACGTTACCTCTGTGGTTGAGGCCCACGAACCATTCAGGAAAGAGGTATTCTATTCATGGGTTAAATTCCCAGCAGCAAGAGCATGAACAAGACAGTTTCAAACATACAATGCGGCTGCAGTTCCTAACAACTACATAGTTTATAAAGCACTAGAAATACCACTAACATACCAAGAACACAGAGTGCCCATACTTTTAGCACTCAGTACATTGAGGGACAAACCCATAATGTCTGTTTATCAAAGAAACCTTTCTTCTTTGTATCGGATTGGGACTGATTACTGCAATTCCCGTGGAAATTACTTTGGGGGGCTCTTGAAAAATGGCTGTCTCTGAAGGGTCACCCCAAATGTTTTGCCCTCTTCCTGCTCTTTTTCTGACTTTCTTTTTGTTGGCCTTATGACTCTGAGCACTTTAACACCGCTGATCAGTGCTAAAGTGCATAGTAACATTGGTGTATACACAATTGGTATATTTAATTTACTTGTAAGTCCCTTGTACAGTGGTATGCCATTTACCCAAGGTATGCAAATTAAATGATACTAGTGGGCCTGTAGCACTGATTGTGCCACCCACACTAGTAGCCCTGTAAACATTTCTCAGGCCTGCTACTGGATAGCCTGTGTGTGCAGTTTTACTGTCTCTTTCACTTGGCATTGAAAACCCTTTTCTAAGCCTTAAACTCCCCTTTTATTACAAATAAGTCACCTCAAAGGTAGGCCCTGCAAAGCCCATAGGGCAACGTGCTATGTAAGTAGAAAGTTGGATATGTACTTACGTTTTTCATGTCCTGGTAGAGAACAAAACCCTGAATTCGTTTTTCACTACTGTGAGGCTTACACCTCTCATAGGTTAACATTGGGAATTCCTTAATACACATTTAAGCTGTAATTCCTGATTAGAAAGGAGTAGCTGTCTCATGTTTTATATCTTTGGAAAGCTAATGACAAATCCTTTTTAATGGTAAAGTTGAATTTGACATTACTATTTTAGAAGTGGCACGTTTATAAAGTGGCCATTGCTCTGTTCTTACTGCTCTGTGTGCCTTGCAACCTGTCTCCAATACACGTCAGTGGTGGGTGACAGCTACACTTTGTTAATTCCCTCTATACAGCCACAAACACAGGAAGGGTGGGTAGGGAGGAGAACTCATCTGTATTAATATCTGATGGCTCTTCCTGGGCAGGTAGATAGAGGAGAGCTGACACAAACCTGAATAGGCAGTGTCCTGTTTCCCTCTCAAAGGACTGATTACCCCCTACTAATAGCCTGGAGCCATGGCTGGGAAGAAAGGGGACCTGTGCACTTCAAGGCCCTGCTTTGAAGTCACCCCAACTTCAAAGGCACAACTGGATTGTCGTGTAGTTCCTATATTACCCATATAGACCCTGCACGTTCGGATACCAGAAACTGTGGGTTTGGTGGCAGACTGATTCTGAACATCCCCACTGAGAATGTTAGCCTGTTTGCAAAAGCTAGCTCACAGTGCCACTAGTGTCTCCTCTTATTGGGGAGAGAATAGTTTCTGGCAACCTTAGAACATGACAACCCTGATACCTCAAGATCGTGGAAACAATGTACTACTTTTCGCTCAGTCACTCGTGCTCACTTATCCTGTCTCAGAGATACACAGAATAAACAGCCTGGGCGTTTCAATAAAAGTTTTATTGAACAGTTGTTATTCTCGTGTAGAATATATGAGCTGCAACAACCATTAGACAGTAGCAGAGATATCTGAGTAACAGTACTATGAATATAAATGGATAGTACAGTTCTACCATTTTGCAATAAGCATGAATAAATACATGAATATAAAATGCATTGGTAAAAGAAAGCGCGTACTCCTACGATGCCTATCTAGATGTACCTAAATGTACCTAGCATGTGAGTAGGTGTGAAGCCAAGAATCCCTCTAGGATTTAGTCGAACCCCATTACCTGAATTGTGAGAATGTCGAAGCCTCTCCTGGTCTCGAGCTGGACACCCCGCGAGGGATGTTCAGACCACTGTCAGCTGGCGCGTCTGCATGCAGGAGCCTCAGCGTCTCTGGTCAGTGTGTCGGCCTGGAAGTCTCGGTTCCCTCTGACTAACACTTGCAAGAGGTGCTATATTTATACAAAAAGTATCTAGGGCTCCTTTGTCCCTTGTTGCTTGTATTAGCCAATGTTGGATTTGAGGATGACTTATGGGATGAACCGTGTACGTAGATGTGGGGAGGAAGGTGGTGTAGCCCCAGCCTGGTTTCTAAGAACACTTATGAATATGCATTCATACTGTGTGAGTCTATTGATGGAGTTATAGGACTCTATTGTTCAGGAGACACCCTCCTTCAGCACCCAAGACTAGAACTAGGTAAAAGGTTCAATCCTAAAAAGGCTCGTTACATTGTAGTGTAGGGGAGGTAATGTAGGTGAAGGGGTATGATGTTACCCGGGCCTATATTAGGGTACCTATATGAAACATAACACCCACTCCTCTTCCGAACAGTCAACAATGATAACAATACTAGTGGACCATTCTTTGTTTACTAGACAGTAGGTCATTGAACATTTTTAAAAGAGCTTCGTTAAAATCTTGTTTAAAAATTATGTTAAAAACAGTTTAAAAGGGTAAACATTAAGGGGGATATTCACAAGAACGTGCGATAAACATCGCCAAAAAAGGCTAACGCGCGTTTTCATATCGCCGTCTATCGCGGGGAAATAACTCTGTGTCAACGTCGTATTCACAACACAGCGGTAACATGCGATAGTCTCACGATAACGCGCCAAATGACCGTGTTAAAATTAACGCGACGCCGAAACAATGCGAAACGTAAACGCGAAAATAGGTGCGATGCCCCCAATCACGATACAAAAATCAGCAATAACCAGCGACAGGCCTGCAATTCCCACGCGTCATGCGGGAAAATGCACTATAAAAGCACCGAAAAACACAAACAAAACAATTCAAACTTCGTAGCACCATGGATGCACCCGGACCGAGTTCAGAGGACAACGCGAACCCCACAAGCCCCACAGACGACCAGCAAGGAACCTCGGGGTCGGGGAAGGCCAAGGAGAAGAGGAAGACCCGGTTCAGTCCGCAGGAAAACAGGAACATCGTTACGGAGGTGACAGAACACTACCAACAACTGCTCGTCACCTCCAACGTGTCATTGGCAACAAAGACGCAAACATGGCAGACTATCTTGGACCATGTGAATGCAGTTGCAGAGTTGAGGAGGACAATGGAAGAGGTCAAGAGGCGCTGGAATGATGTGAAGGGCAAAACCAAGAAGAAACTCGATGCCAACATGAAAGCAGCAACGCAGATTGGAGGTTGGGGTCCAGTGGCACACCAGGAGCTGGATGACATGGAGAAAATGGTGGCCACAGTCATCAGTCGAGATACGGTGCCAGGAGTAGTGGATCCGGACACTGCTCAACATGACCTGACACAACATCAACAGGGTGAGTACCGACCAGGGACTGGGGGGATGGGTGGAGATGGGCTCAATGGCACACATGCACAATTAAGTACAGCACACTGCACACCCACAATGACTCTGGATCATGTCCCTGATCTCCTTGGCATACTGCAGCACACATAGAAACAGCAAGTAGGCCCCCGTCGACAATATGCCTGGAGGGGGCCCTCCCCACACATCACCAATCTCACAACCAACCCATGCACATGTGCTGAACCCAGCAAAGCTGCGGGTCCGTGACCCACAGTGACAATGCAAGTGACACTGCATGACGATTAGCATGGTTGCAGTCCAATTACCATGACATGGTGCACGCCACGACACTGAGGTGACTGAGTGTGGACCACATCCGGAAAGGAGCAGGTCACACTCTGACACAACCACGTGCACAAACAACCCCTGACGTCAACAACACATCTGCGGACAAACCATGCCCAAGAGTCACAACTCGACCAAGAGCCCAATTTACCCAAGCCTGCAACATCTCAGCACTGTAGAAGCACAGAAGTCAAAGGCTCACTGCCTGAAAGGGAGAAGGGGCAGCCAAATCAGAGCTGCAGGGGCGACTCACCCACAATGCAGCACACACACATAAGAATGAGAGCACCTCAACATTGATAACAATGTGGTACAAACTGCAACACTTTCACAACAGAACACAGGACACAACTGGTGCCGCATATGTGTACAAAATGGCCAATCACACCTGGCATAGCAGGAAACTGTGAGATGACAATGTACAAGTACAACCTCACATCCGTGATGTAGTACAAATGTCCACTGTCCCGCATCAAATAGGCATCTCCTCACAAACAGTCACAATGTACATTGTCATGCAGTCTGTATGTAAACTCCGCCAATGCGTCAACATACATGGAACACACTGTGAAACCGCATCTCCCCTTTACATTGCAGAGGGACAATCAACACCTCCTGCAGAGCAGACCCTACATCACGTCAGTGATGATGGAGACGACCCCCAGGACATCGACTACGACGAACTCCAACGGTTTATGGACAACCTCCGCACCCCACCTCCAGTAGCAGGGCAGCCCAGCACCATCGAGGTGATCCCACCCCCTGCACAGCAGGAAGCACCCACCACCACGTCTGGCTCCCAGCACCTCACCGAAGAACACATGGCGTTCCAACACCGTGTGTTAGACTGCCAGAAGGAGCTGGCTGAACAGGTGCGGGTGGGGTTCGACCTCATGGAAGCCAAACTAGATGCCATACGTGGGTGTCTCAGTCCCATCAGGGACCACTTACAGTCTCAACGGACACCCGCAGTCCGCCCCATACCCTCCAACAATCCATGGCTGGCGTCGCTGGAGTCATGACTCGGAGACAACAACAACTGTCTAGTCAGAGTGGCCACAGCGTTGTCATCCGTGATTTGGGAAACAAAAGGAGGGTCATGGAGAACATGGAGTGGATGCAGGCGCAAAGGATGGCTACCACGGCTGCACACGAGAAAGCTGTAGATGGGATTTTCCATGCCCTGCAGATCCTCATCATGGGAGTGATGCCACAAGACATTGCGCAGATGAATGCTGCCTCTACTCCTACATCCACATCTCCGGCCCCTGATGTGTCAGTGTCACACAGTGCTGCAAACCAAACACCACCACCCACATGTGAGGCACATGAAATGTCAGAGGATGAAGAGGAGGATGAATCTGCCTTAGTGGTAAGGAGGAAGCAGTAGCATTCATCTCCGCCATATGGCTTGTTACTACTTGTGTCTGCCCTCTGCATCATGCCCTGGAATAACACCTTCCACTGTCCCCCGACACACTCTGCGACACTAACCTTGGACCACGACATGGACTGCCATATCTTGTATGCTCAACAATGACACAGCAATCAGCCTGTGGACTGGACTCTTCCCCTTCCGAGTAACTTGTCAATCCCTAAAGGACTCAGGCTGGCCCTCCACGGGGCAACTTTGTAAAGTGTTGTCCGCATGGCCCAGTACTGAGACAGCCTCAACACTCCACTGAACGTGAATAATACATTCTGATACACACAGATGTGTCATGTCTATGATTAATCAAGTATGAAAGCATGGACGAATGTAGGGGCAGTGATTCCCCCTTATGTCCATGTAGCCCATGTTGTGGGACTTGAGTCACAGGGTGCATCCCTGCATCATGCTGGTACATATTTGACCCCAAAAGAAGACCTGTTGTCAATTGTTGGTCACAAATGACAGCCTATATGTAATGATTTGGGACACATGTGAAACGATGATGAGTGGGATTCTGTACTATCTTTGACACACAGAAATGGCATTTCGAATATGTGACACCAAAACAGCCTCTCTGTACAGAGGTGACACACCCACCATCTATTTCCAATTAGTGAGATTGTTAGCACTACATGTTGCACATACACTTGTCAGAGTGATGTGCTTGTACAGATGAGTAACCTGCACACAGGGAATGTGTGTTGTAATGAGTTTATTTGCACATGCTGTGCCTGTGGTCATTTTGTACTGTCCCATGATTGCTAAGGACTGTGACAATGTGACGGGCTAGTCCTGCTGCAGTGGGGTGTGGTTCACCTGCCTCATCTTCCTCATCTTCCTCATCATCGTCCAGTGCATCTGGCACTTGTAGCCATGGGGCATTGGTGCGCTTACATATGTTGTGCAACACACAACATGCAACGATCATCTTGCACACAACGCCTGGGCTGTACAGGAGCCTTCCACCTGTGATGTCCAGGCACCTGAAACGTGACTTCAACACGCCAAATGTGCATTCCACAATGCCCCTGGTGCATTTGTGGGCCGCATTGTACTGCCTCTGGGCCTGTGTGTTCGTGGCTCAGAGGGGTGTCATCATCCAAGGGCAGAGTGCATATCCTTGATCACCTGTGACAGTGCAGAGAGAATGAGTCAAAAGTTGGTTCTGCATAATGTGTTGGCACTCTCACTAGTTCATTGGTGTGTGATATGTGTGACTTAGTGATTCCTGTTTGACAGGTACTGCTTGTAGCAAATGAGTAGCATCAATGTGTATTACGTAGCCTCACTGCTGCTCCTCCCTCCCCCTAGCCTATTTACTAGTGTGCGCAACGCGGTTGCATCACTTGGACTTCTACGGCACACCATTGTAATGCCTGTCTGTGCATGTCCACAAGCCTGACAACGACACTGTGATGTTGTGCGTTGAAGGTGGGCGGCCACGTGTGTGTAGGCCTATGGTAAGGTTAGGGCGGACACAGATGTAGAGTTCATGGCTGGCTGAACTCGCGATGCGCTTGAGGGTAGACCTGTGGCCTATGCTGCGGTAATAGCAACACACACAACAGTTGGCATGTATGATCCCGGACTCCGAGGGGGCTTGCGCTCCTTCATTTATCCCTTTGGCCGAGCCCTCCCTCCGGGGGCATGCTACATCACAACATTGTCCATTGCGGGACGGGTGGCTCCGACACTACAACAGAGACACATGCATTAGTCACTTCCTTGGCAAGGCCAACACTTAGCAACGCCCAGGGCTGATTATCTACACCCCTACGCTGGACTGTGGTACGCCAGCCCACTACGCTTATGCTTACAGGGGGGTACGACACAACTACATGTCCAAGGTCTTCCCCACTGCCTGAGGTGACATGGTTGCGTCCATTGTACACAGCACAATGTCATGTGGTAGGGCCCGGGGCCCTCATGCATACATAATGACCACACGGACACACTTAGATAGTTTGTGGGACTGGCTACGGGCACGTGCGCCCGGCCCCTTTTATTGCCAGGCCACATGTCCAGTGACGCCTGTGCTGGATGGGTGTGGGGCTAGTGTAAGCCAGCCCCCAGGGAGTGGTTGGTGCTGGCAACAACTACAACAGTGATCAGACAATCAGAACTCTAAAGTTCAAACAGCAAGGGTCCATGACTTGAGCTGCACAGAGTTAGTGGCCCCGGATGCACTGCGGCCGGCACAGGCACACCGCGATGGGACGGTTACTTGTGGTGCACTGAGGTAGGGCCACGGGAGCTGAGCGGGTCCTCGTCAGTGTCGAAGGTGAATGTCGCGCAGTGTTTCGGGGGACAGTGGAAGGTGTTCTTCCAGGGCATGATGCAGAGGGCAAAACCAAGCATAAACAGGCATTATGGAGGAGATGAATGCTACAGACTCATTTTTAACACCAAGTCAGTATCAGCTACATGATGATGAAGACAACCCCCAGGCCATAGACTCAGATGCCACCAAAGTTCAACCAGAGAGTGTCCATGAATTTCGGGGCACAGAGTCAGTGGCACCAGAGCTGAAAGGGGATGCAGTCTGCGATGAGGCATGTACAATGGTACAAACTCTGCCATAATGAAATCAAGACTCAGTTCCAAATGTGTGACCTACTTGACCGCAGTGTAGGCTGGAGGCAGCGGTCAGCAGGGGCCCACAGCCACGTGTCATTGGCTTGCGATGCACAGAGTTGGTGGCACCAGATCGAAGGGAGTACAGTGATATAAACGCTGCCATAAACATATGCACTCTGCCATCATGAAATCAAGACTCAGTTCCAAATGTGTGACCTACTGGACCGCAGTGTAGGCCGGAGGCAGCGGTGGAGTACGTCAATGAGAAAGGAGTGCTGGGGGCCTGTGCCGCAGAGGCCGTTATGGTCTGAGGGGGCTGCCATGGTCGCGGGCCTTGGGCTTGAAGCTTGCACCGGCACGTGGTGGGCCCTCTTTGACACATGCCGGTGTCGGCAGGTGAGCAGTGGGGCCTGGTTGCGCAGGGGCGGCCAAGTTGGGTCTGGGGACCAGCAGCCTGGGGTGCAGCAGGTGCACAGGATCGCAGGCACCGCCGCTCACGGCGTCGGCCTCATGGTGGGCTGAGAGGCGCCGCCCTGGCAGACACGTTGGCCATTCCAGAAGAGGACCACGCCCAGAGCAACAGGCTTTTTATTCACACCCCTACGCTGGCCTGTCTTACGCCGGGCCAGCCCACTCCGCTCATGCTTACAGGGGGGGACGTAACAAGCTACATTTCCGCGATCTTCCCCACTGCCTGGGGTGACATGGTTGCATCCACTACACTCCAAACACCAGCAGTATGTGTCGACATGGACATGTCTGTGGTCTGCATACTGCAGTCTGGCCAGCACATCAACGCCACACTTGGCATTGTGTACATTCTCATTCATGGGTCACTTGCCTCCTTCGCACATGCCTGGTTCCCACCTCTCCCCACATTCTGATATTGTGTGGCTGAGGTGCCATGCCGTTGATGGCTTGTGTATGTGGCTAGCCCAGGTTACCACAGTAAGTTGTGCTGTCGTGTCTGGTAGGTGGGCATGTTGTTTGGCATGTTGTATGTGAGTTTGTAACGTCGGCATTCCCAGAGTCGTGAGTTGCATGCCTGTGGAGTTGAGGTGTGTGGTGTGTTTATTTGGTACTTACCAACGAGCAATGCATTCCCATAGGTGCCAGCCTCAAAGCGCTGGTTGATGATGGACTGTCGGAAGATGAAGGAATCGTGCACACTGCCTGGGTAGTTGGCGACGACATTGGTGAAGAGTCCCCGGTGGTCCACTATTGCCTGCACATTGATGGAATGCGTGTGCTTCCTGTTGCAGTAATTGTGTGCAGTGTCGGCAGGGGGCACGAGGAGTACATGTGTGCAGTCGATTGCCCCCAACACGTGCGGGAAGCCAGCTATGGCGTAGAAGCCTTGCTTGGTCTCCAGCTGTTCCTGCGCAGTGTGGGGGAAGTGAAGGTACTGGGGTACCAAGCTGATGATGGCATCCAAGACAGGTGTGAGGAACTTGGATAGGGCTGGCTGTGAGACTCCTCCGACTCTGGCAGTTGTTGGTTGGAATGTACCAGAGGCCAACAGGTGCAGCACAGCCAGCAGCTTTGTCTGTGGAGGGATGTTGGCTGTCCGCTGTGTTGGTACCATCAGCCTGTGGGCAATGTGGGTCAGGATGCGGAGGATGTTTGTCCTTTTGAGCCTGTAGTGGGCAATGACTTCCTCTGGCTTTAAGTCTGTGAGGCTGGTGCATTTTCTGTAGGTCCGCTGTCTTTGTCTGTGCTGCCTCTGTGGAAGTCCGGGGGGGGGGCAGGGAGGGTCCGGGGGGGGCGGGCCTGGGTGTGGTGGCGGTGGGTTTGTGGCCCTCTTGGGGCTCCAAGCTGCATGATCAGTAGCTCCATGGCATCTGTTGTTCTTTAGGTGTGGCTCTGGTCTGGGCTCCCTTTTGTGGTGCAAGTTGTCGTCCTACTTAACACCAGGTAAGAGCAGGTGTTAAATCCCTGCTTCTAACGTGCCTTATCGAGTGTTTTGGGTTCTTATCGCCGATCTGGCTGGTCGTTGAGAATATTGCGAGGTGGTTTTTTCGTGGCTTTTTGCACAGGAACGCCTACTCTGCATCTCATTAGCGTTAGTTGCCGGTGTCATCCGTGGCGATGTTTTTTGCGGCTGCTATCGCAGGTAAACTAGCGGTATTGGCTGTTAGCACCAGCTTATGAATGGGGCGATAACTCTATTGCCACTTTGGCTGCGATAAAGTGCCGCTAACTCGGCGATAAGTCCTTGAGAATATGCCCCTAAAAATCTTACTATGAAAATGAGTTGTTTGGAATTGTCACTTAAGCAACAGTCCTAATTGAGTTTGTTTATATAAGTTGAATGTTTACAAGCGTCAAAAGGCCATGCTTTTCAGCGAGAGAGTGTCAATTTTCAGGAAGTGTTCCAAATTTAGTTAATTTTAGAGAAAAATGAAAATCCAAATTCTTTCCCAGCACACGATGAGCCAATTATAGATTAAATGTCCTTGCTGGGAGACGCAACATCATTCCTGGTTGCTGCTGCAGGGGACGGTCCTTGTAACACCTCACAGAGTACGTCAATTGAGCACAGATGATATTCAGTACTGCCAATAGCTGGGGTAGAGGCAGCCGGTGCTGTAATCGATACCTCGGTGCTAGTGGTGGAGCTAAAGCTAGCCCCAGTTGTAAAAGGCACCTGCTGATTTTCGAGGAATGCAGCCATCAAGATGGGAATACGCTGGGGACATTGCCGAGCATGGGCCCTCAAGGGTTCCAGCCTGGTACTCAAGTCCGCAGGCGTGTCCGTCGCAAGTGTCAGACAGAGGTCCAACACGCATTCTTCACCGCAAAACAGGCATCGAAGAACAGGTAGGATGCAGTCCATCCAGATTGGTCTAAACGATAGGAACCAAGAGGGGCTTAGTTCCCTCAGGTGAGGTTTGCCCAGATGTTGTACCATGCGTTCACGGTATTTACGCTCCAGGAGCGCTTTTGCCATCTCATTGGTAATTGGGCCGTCCATTGCGTAGTAGGTAAATGACAATCAGGACTCCCGCTATTGATAGCAGGATCAGAGGTAGACCTCCAAAAATGCTTCCAAATATGGAGTGTATAAAGTTCGGGATAACTCCGAGGATTGTCTGAAAGGTGCTAAGTAGTCCTGACCATATGGTCTTAAATAAATGTACAAAACCACTCGTATCAGACATATTACAGATACGACCCACCATTTCTGCTAAATGAATGGGGCAGTTTGTACATATAAGTGCCTGTATCTCACTCGAGGCCCTTGCGATTTGAAGATCAAAGGTCTCTCGAGCGGAGGTTAAGGGTACGGTTTGCTGTAAAAGCATGGCTTTCAGTCTGCTCAAAGTATCAAATTGTATAAAGGAAACATTCAACGAAGGCCATAGCGGCGCCTCCCTGACTGTACTTGTTGGGGGAAACAATACTTGCATATAGCAAGTAACCTTGGAGTTTACAGTGACCAGATAGGCAGTGCCCGGAAGCATACCACAGCAACCTTGATCGTTCAGCATCAAGTAACTCCCATTTGAGAGCAGCTCGAATATTGGTTTGATCATGGCAGCTGGAGTCCCTTTCATGTGGCAGGACAACTTTGCTATAGAACCATTACATGCTCCGTGCAAGGTAATGTCCCGGCACATGAGAGAACCGCTCAAAGTGCTCTTGCAGTTTGTACCACTTAGAAACACTTCTCGATCCCCGCTCCGGCATCGAAATCTATACGGCAAATCCCAGGATTCCCTAATGTATTCCTTACCTATTTTTTCATATTTGCCCGCCTGCCGTTGTTCAAAGCAATATTGAAACTGAAAAGTAGTGACCGGTAGAGTTATGTGGCCATGGATCAGCCATTCAGTAGACGGAGCTTCCGCTACTGTAAATGGTAGTCGGTCCAGTTTTTCAATACGTAACATTGTATATTTAGCTCCCCTTTCTGCCATTTCAACCTGTTTATCTGTTAGATTATATTCAGAAAACAGAGACATACTGTTTATAAAACGCCAAGGCACAAAGCCTGCACGCAAAGATTGCAGCGTCCAGCTCAATGACATGATAGAACGTAATTGAGATTGCCCGTGTTGTAGTATGGCCAAATCTTGTTCTAGGATATCTATCGCAGAAGACACAATGTTGCCCAAAGAATATATTCTGGAGGACAAAGTTGTTAACCCATTGTCTACCACAGCCAATGATTTTTCCTGGTTAATACGGTCTATTTCCCGTATTCTCTCTGCGGCCTCTTGTTGTGATATTTTCCACTCTTCATTATAGACAGCATAGATGCCAGCATATATGAAATGTTTCTGACGTTGTTTCCTGGGACCTTGTAAAAAATCCCTAAGATCCATGTCTTGTGAGAGTAAGGCTAAGTGTTGTTTCACTTCCGTTAGTGTTGAGGTTTCTAGCCAATCAAGGCACAACTTCCCAACACTATAGGATGTCACTACCCCTGGATGTTCTCTTTGTACAAAACTTGGGTCTGGCCTGTGGATACTGTACCCTTCGGTAATACCCAAGAATCGTTTATGACATATGTTTGTCTCTAAGGGCCAAACTTACCATTTTTCCCAATGTGAGTCTGATCTATTGTACTTTAAAATGTCATCTACTATTGCCCCTTCCTGTGAAGTCGAATTTTGCCACCCTCCCACTTGTGATGGTGTTGGAAATTGAGGTGTGTTCAGGTCCTTGACCTTGGCTAATCCAAGACATGATGTCTGTTGCACAGTTTCGTTTAGAAATATCATCTGCTGTGGAATGAGGCATGCTCTAAATAGCGCTTCTGTTCCCTGGACTTGCAGTCCCTAGAACCCCAGACTGATTTTAAGTCTATTGTGTCCTTCCATAGGTCAAAACCCTGTTCAGACAGTTGGGCAAGAAAGGAAGCAGAGTAAATCTGTTTGGTGTTTGTCAACATAATTTTCAGTGCTGATGTTGGTCTGACCTTATAATAATATGAGGTCGGGTCAGTGGTGTTAAAACCTGAAAAATATGAAAATTTCTGTGCAAATGTATGCAAACTACCTTTTGGTGGTGTTGGGCAATGTTCTCACTGATGGTACTCAAACACAGTTCTAGGTGAAATAGATTTGTGCAGAAAATGATGACCATAATGTTGGTAACAGTACAAAGTGTCATAGTCTGAATTACTTTCTAACATTTCAGTGTTCGGAAATGCAGCAGTTTTTTCTAAATCAGACAACATGTTATTAACAGTTTCAGTGTCCCAATAATCAGAAATTGTACTGGAGGTAATGATATCACTTAATGAAATTTTAAATAAATGAGGTATTTTTAAAAGTTCAGTCAGACCGAATATTTCGAAAACAACCTTGTCCCAAACTATACCATCCGGTATAGGAACCGCTGTGATGTTTGCTGATAACAAGTCTCTCTGTTCACGATGAGACGATCGATGTGGTTCCAAAATCAAATTAACTTTCGGGGCTGTAGAGCTTTGCTGAAGATATCGTCCATTAATAAGCATGCTAAAAGTTATTACTAAGCCTAGCCAGAAAACAAAAAATAGAATCCCAATAATTACCCAAAGTTCAATCCAAGGTGATACCAGGTAAGTCTTTTTAAGAAAGTTCAAAAAGTCTTTAGCTTGCTGTTTACGTGATTTTTGGGCTGGCGTCGTTTCCGATTCACTGGGATCCAAAGAAAACATATCAAAGTTCATGAAGTAGCCAGAAGCAGTTCGATCAATTGTAGGAATTGCATCGGGATTTGTTGAAGTTGCATTTTGCTCTCGTCGAGGCATGTTGACGTAGACGTCTGTATTTGGTCTGACTGCAACCTGAGTGTTGTTTTGAGTTTCATTTTGTAGATGAACTTCGTGTTCAAGGGGAAAGAGTTCCATAGCATTGTTGCTTAGTCCTTCATTCCTCACAGGAGGCTCTTCAAAACGTGATGAGTCTTTCTGTTTGAACTTCTTGGATTGTAGCGAGAGGAGGGCGTCTGCTACTGTGGAGTCCACGAGGCCTACTGTTCAGTATTGGCCACATAGTGTGGTTTGATTAAGTCGATTGAGACAAATCTTTTCTCCTTTTTCCAAGAGGCGGCAAAAGAACAGTTTGTGTTCCTTGAATTGCTAGGACAGGTACAGCCTTTCTGTATGATGGTCCAAATTCTTTTTTGTCTGCTATTTTCTCTCTGACCAGATCCCCGATTTTTGGGATTCAGACAGGTCTTGCTGTGTTTGCCTTGACTTCCTCAGTGGCGGTCTGTTTCTGGACAACGTTGCTTTGTTGTGTCCTGGATTCATTTAGATCCTGTAAAACAGCCAAACGATCATGGATATCAAATGGTTTCTCATCAGCCACTGTGCATTCATACTCAAGATCAGCTACCCCATTCTTGTCCCAAATAGGACCTCATATGGAGTGACACCCCCTAGAGAGTTTCTTGGCTGGTTGTTAAGTGCTCTTTGGACCCCATAAAGGTGACTGACCCAACTACCGCCCTTGCCTAATACCCTAGCTGTTAAAGATTGCTTTAAGTCCCGGTTTTTCCTCTCCACAACCGAATTTCCCTCAGGATGGTACGGAGAGGAGTACCGCAGTGCAACGCCCATACTTTTCATGGCCTCTTTGTAAGCCCGAGAGCTAAATGCCGGGCCACGGTCAGAATGTAACGTGCCAACTGCGTATGTCCCGATAAAGACTCGCAAATCTTTTATAACAGTTCGAGCGTCAGCCGATCGCTGAGGCCAAACCCATAAGAATCTTGAGCAGGAATCCACTGCAACCATGATATACTTGTAAGCCCCATCAGATTGTAAGAAGCCGCAGTGGTCCAGATACACACATGCAAGAGGTTTGTCAGATATTAGTAATGGTGTCTGCGCCGGGCGTGTTCAGGTGGAGCCTTTCATCTGTTGACAGATGTCGCATTTCAAGACATAGTCTTTAGTTTGCTTTGTTAGACCGGGCCACCAATAGCGCTGTTTGAACAATGAAATAGTTGCTGTGGCGCCTGTCTGTGCAGAGCCCAAACCCTTGTGTGCTGCTAGTATTAAACCTTGCCTAAGATCCATATTTGGAATTACTCTATCCCCCACTCCAGGAATCTGAGCACATGGAATGTTGTTTGTATCTAACTTGTAGGAGTACTTGAGTGGAAATTTCTTTGGTACTGCTCTGCTGTTTTTGATTGAAGCAATGACAGCGACCATAATCTCACCGTCTATCCTCGTTTTTGAATGAGTGAGTACAGCTACCGGCGCTGTTCGCACAGCCCCCTTTGCCGCTTCGTCAGCCAATGAATTCCCTTCAACGTGAACGCCATCACACTGATGACTCAGTGTGTGTATCACGTGAGCCCTTGGTAGGTCGTTTTTCAACTCCACTACCTGTTCCCATAGCATTTTATGCTTAATTGTGCCACCTTTTGCATCTTTAAACCTGTTTAGTTCCGAATGATGTAAATACTCATTGTATGACTGCACACAGTAAAAGGAATCACACACAATTAGTGTGGGGAATTCATGATCCGTATTTTCAAGTGCCAGTATCAGTGCTTTTAACTCTGCCAACTGAGCCGTGCAGTCTCCTAGAGATTGCGTTTTGGTGCAAGTTGGATGGAATTTTCCATCCCGCATGCGACCTTTAACGATTGCACACAGTGCGCTGTACTGTTGCTTACTCCCTATGGCCGGTTGAGCAGATCCGTCAGTGTATATAATATATTCATACTGATCTAGAGGCAAAATCTAATTTGATAGAGGATATTCTTGTTCGTATTACAGGAATGCTTGTGTTTTTAGACTTGGGTCAAATCTGTATTCAACATCCATTGCAGTAAGAGAATTAGCCCATTGTATCCATCTCAGATGTAAAGCTTTTGCATTTGGAATGCTAGCCTTTGAAATAGCTTCTAAAGCTGATACCGGGGTGACGACGATTATGCGTTTCCCCTGAGCCAGTGCTCTTTCTCTTGCTACAGCGGTCTGAACTGCTGAATGGATTTTTTCTGTTGAAGTGAAACGCATTTCTGCGCTTGTGTACAGGTGTGATTTGTATGCGATTGGTACAGTTTCTCCTTCATTGAAAGTTAAGTAAGTGTACCCGCATTGACCTGCTATTACACGGATCACCAAGATGTGTGTGTTTACGTGTGTCTGTAAGTGTTTAGACACAATCATGTCTTCTTGTAATGAACGTAGGATATTTGAATGTTCCTGTGTCCAATGTCTGAATGAAAAGTCAAGTTTTATTAATTCGTAGAAAGGTTTTACTTTTTCTGCGTAATCTAAAATGTATGTTCTGCCGAAATTTAGGAATCTCAGTATTGATTGTAGAATTTTTAATGATTTTGGAGGCTGGAGCAGTGCACACTTTTCTAAAAAGTTAGCTGCCAGACTTTTCCCTTCACTTGAAAGCTCATATCCTAAAAACAGGACATTGAGGTGGGCTATTTTAGATTTCTTAAAATTAAATTTGTAGCCCTCAGAAGCGAATCCCATGATAATGGTGCTCACCCTGGTCAAGTGTTTTTTTAAGTCCTTGTCCGTCAGATAAATATCATCCACATAGGACAAAGCTTCCTCATCAAAATTTTGGAGTAACTCTGTTACTCTTGCTGAGAAAACCCCCGGGCTGTTCTTATACTCCTGGGGGAGACGACGAAATTGCCGCTGGGACCCCAACGCTGAGAATGCGGTCAAATACCTGCTTTCAGGTACTATATTTTGGCAGAAAAATCAATTTGAGATATCTAATGTAGTTTTGTATGTTTTCCGCACAATGTTATTCATTAATACGGCACTGTGTGCGTTTTGGACAGCGAATGTCTTTGTGCATGAGTTTAAATGTATGTAATCTAAGACTAGACGATATGTGTTGTCCGGTTTTGATACAGGAAACAAAGGGTTGTTCATTGGTGAGGTGCATGTTTCAATCACCCCTTGGTATTCAAGTTGATCTAAGATCTCCCTGACCTGTTTTTTAGCTTCTTGCTTTATTGGGTATTGCCTCTGAGCATTTGGTGAAACTTTTAACGGGATCACGTGGTGGGTTGAATCCTCATCCCAACCGCCATGGTTTTTGTATAGTGCTGGAGCTAGAGCATCCGCCCACTCCTGTGCATATGCATGTTTAAGATGAATGGGAACGAGGTCGGAGAATGATGGAAAAATTACAGTTTCTCCCCTGGGGCACTCCATAACGAATGTTGGCGGCCAATCTTGTTCTGCTAATAGGATGTCATAACCAGATGACAGATTTTCCCAAAAGAGACCTTTAACTTTCCTGGGCTTTTCCCCCTCCATTTGGAGTGTTGTTTCATGTAACTTATGTGGGACGCTCACCCTGGTGTCTGGTGTTTCCACTGTGATGTAATCATTCAAGTCGGCTGTCACCAGAAATTCCTTCAGGTTCTGGCGAGCTATTGTTACTTCTGCCGCACTCTCTAGCATCGTCAGAGCCCATTCCCTGTTCAAAAGCTGCGTCCTCAGAATTCTGGGCATGTCGGATTTTTATGCCTGCAACTTTCTTCTTCTTAAACTGTGGTTTTGATTTTGGTTTTTCTTCTTTTTTGGAAGTATAGTCTTGAGCGTGTTGCTTGTCTCTGGACTTCGTACGCTCTTCTTTGTGTTCAGACCGTCCTTCTCTCTCGGAGTTTTTCGTCGGGCCCTGAAAGGAACGAGAGGAACGTGTATCAGTATCCTGATACCTGTCAGGTTTTCTAATATTATCCCTATTCCTGAGGTTATACTTCTTTTCAGAGGGCTCCTGTGGAGGAGATCTACCTCTGGATTGAGATCTGTTTTTATAATTTTGTTGTTTTTTATTCTCCCACTTCTTTTTAGAAGAAGCAGGTGTCTGCTTGGTCGTGTCCTTTTCAGGACTGCCCATCAGTTGTGGTTTTATTGCTTTCCCACCCAAACTGTCTCTGCCTAATTCTGCATACGCAGTTTCAATTATTTTGGGCAGTTCGTGTTGTTGATCCAATGGGCTGAACTCCCTTAGGCGTTGGCGGATTGCCACTGAAGCTGCTCCCCCTTTAATATTAGCTAGTATCATGGCTGATACCTGATCATAGTTATTTAATAACTTCATCCCCAAGTTCAGGACAGGTTCTGCTCCATACTCGTTTTGTATTTGTCTTAATACATCAGGTACTACTGCTAATGAAGGAATACCATGTGTTCTGGTATATATGACAGCAAAGACTGTACCCCAGGAGGTGCAGTCCTCTGCTTGTGGTGTTATCCCCATGGGCAAGCAGATTGTTAGCATTCTGTGTTTTTCAAATGGGGTAGTATTCGGAAATACTGCCTCTAGCTGAGTTATTTTCTGAGCTACCCAGAATGCCATTTGTTCACGTTTTGTGGGCATTTTGCCCATTACCGCGTGTAATGTTTGTGGTGTAATTTTACTTGCTGTACCCTGAATTTGAGTACCATTTGTTGCACCTGATGTTGGTTGGACTGTGAAAGTCCTCATGGCAAACTGTGTCAGGTTTCTGTAGATTTTGATGAAATTCTTGTGTTGTAAGAGTAAGTCTGGCTGCGGCATTGTGTCAATGTCAGGATGTGGTGTGTAGGCCGCTAATATTGGCCATGTTGCACCGTCTCCTCCGAGCGGGCCTAATCTTACTCTGTTTCTTATATGGGGTAGGGCGCCTTTAAACCAGTATAGGTGTTCCTGGTAAGTGAGTGGAACTTCTATGCCCTCGAACGGACCATATTCCTGTGGTGCATCTCCTTCTACATAGTAGTGAAATGTCTGCGTTATTGCATTTGCTGCTGGGAATGTAACCCACGAATAACATACCTCTGTCTTGTATGATTTGTGTGCCTCAATTATGAAAGCTACTATACCACCCCTAGGTGTTAAACCATATTCTAATAGTTTCAGGGTGATAGTGCGTCTGAATTTTTGTGCAATTTGTATTGCATTCATATATTCGTCCTCATCTTTGAGGGGGAGTGCTTGCTGTAGCGGGTCTAAGACCGGTGTAGTAGTCATTGTGTATAGAACACAGACTAATGTTTCAAGGAAACTATGATAAGGTGTTTATGCACAATTTTAGGAACAAAATGTCCTTCAAGCTTGATTAACCAACAGCCAATAAATAGGATTTATCGCCTACTCGGCTGTGGAGGAGTTTTGTGCCCACCTCCAGACGTCTCTGGTGGTTTGTGAGTAGGGGTCTCTGAGAAGAGCACGACTGAACTACTCAGATTCTACTGTTAAATAAGAGCCCAACCATCGTTGGTGGCGCCATGTCGTGTAGTTCCTATATTACCCATACAGGACCTGCGCGTTCGGATAATGTAAACTGTGGGTTTGGTGCCAGACTGATTCTGAGCACCCCCACTGAGAATGTTAGCCTGTTTGCAAAAGCTAGCTCACAGTGCCACTAGTGTCTCCTCTTATCGGGGAGAGAATAGTTTCTGGCAACCTTAGAACATGACAACCCTGATCCCTCAAGATCGTGGAAGCAATGTACTATGTTTCGCTCAGTCACTCGTGCTCACTTATCCTGTCTCAGAGATACACAGAATAAACAGCCTGGGCGTTTCAATAAAAGATTTATTGAACAGTTGTTATTCTCGTGTAGAATATATGAGCTGCAACAACCATTAGACAGTAGCAGAGATATATGAGTAATAGTACTATGAATATAAATGGATAGTACAGTTCTACCATCTTGCAATAAGCATGAATAAATACATGAATATAAAATGCATTGGTAAAAGAAAGCGCGTACTCCTACGATGCCTATCTAGATGTACCTAAATGTACCTAGCATGTGAGTAGGTGTGAAGCCAAGAATCCCTCTAGGATTTAGTCGAACCCCATTACCTGAATTGTGAGAATGTAGAAGCCTCTCCTGGTCTGGAGCTGGACACCCCGCGAGGGATGTTCAGACCACGGTCAGCTGGAGCGTCTGCATGCAGGAGCCTCAGCGTCTCTGGTCAGTGTGTTGGCCTGGAAGTCTCGGTTCCCTCTGACTAACACTTGCAAGAGGTGCTATATTTATACAAAAAGTATCTAGGGCTCCTTTGTCTCTTGTTGCTTGTATTAGCCATTGTTGGATTTGAGGATGACGTATGGGATGAACCGTGTACGTAGATGTGGGGAGGAAGGTGGTGTAGCCCCAGCCTGGTTTCTAAGAACCCTTATAAATATCCATTCATACTGTGTGAGTCTATTGATGGAGTTATAGGACTCTATTGTTCAGGAGACACCCTCCTTCAGCACCCAGGACTAGAACTAGATAAAAGGTTCAATCCTAAAAAGGCTCATTACAGTGTAGTGTAGGGGAGGTAATGTAGGTGAAGGGGTATGATGTTACCCGGGCCTATATTAGGGTACCTATATGAAACATAACAATAGTTAGCATATAATGTTTTATAGATACCAAAAGAACAGCATTAGAAAAACAGAATACATTCAAAACGATAGTTACTAATAGTGCATGTTTACAGTAGTATTGTAAGCACCAAGTATTACCCCAAATCACATAGCAGAGGATACTAAAAAAACTAATATATCAAGCAAACGAAACACAACTAACACATTTAAAATAAGAAGCACAATTACAGCTACAACAAAATCAAATGAAACGCAGCACAGGTCTGGCGAAAAGTTGCTCAAGTGTCAGTCTGAAATCTCATGTACAAGAGCATTGTCGAAAAATGAATGTGTGATTGACAACAATATGAAATATATCTATCCTACTAACTGCATATGATCATAGAATAAAATGTGTGGTTTGCGCATACTTTTTTCCAATCATAGGAGCTCTGTATGACCTCTGATCTGACCTATAGGCTATAACACCTCATTTGTAACCAATTACCTTTATCTATTTGCATAAAGGACCATGGAATCCTGTTATGCTGTATCTATGATTTAGTATTAGCCTAAGTTGTTTACAGTAACATGCTCATGTTCTAGGTGTACGAACATATTACATTTTTATACCATTTATTGTCAATGCAAAGTCTTGCCCTTCTCACCACAAAATATATGAGAAAATACAATAGGCCCTAAATAAAAGCATTCTGCAACCAAAAATGCTCACACCAATGGTCTAACTTACGCATGAGAACAAAGGGCCTGATTTACTGATTTAGAGTTGTCAGATGGTTACTTTGTCAAAATGTGACAGATATTCCATCCTTCATATTACAAGTGCCATAGGATGTCCACTTTTAATTCTAAGAACGGGATCTCAGTCACATTTGTGATGGAGCATCGCATCCGACAAATACAAATCAGACCCACACATAGCTCCTCACACACTTTTTTCACTTTGTTTAATCGGCCATAAAACAGCACAATCCTTGGTGCAACAGGCAGAGGGAATAGAACCATCCAGGGTCCAGGAGCTACATGTACAAGGACATAAGTTATCTTTCCCCAGCACAGCTCAAGGTCATCTTCGTGAAATTCATATTTTTTCACCCTGAACTTTCTTTATGTAAGCTATTGCCAACATAATTGTGATCTTAGCCACTATTTTGTTAGATATATTCTCTACTAGGTTGGTATATGATAAAGACCTATGGTATCCATATCTATCATGTCTCATGGCTGTACTAATTTAGGGTGTTTACTGAGGGGACCCTCCAAAAATGTCCTAGTGTTCTAGTAGGACTGACTGCAAGTCTCTATATTGGTCTTTCTTCTGGTATAACCTGAGGTAGAGACCATGGAACACCTGTCTGTAAACTTCAGCCCACAGGGCCCAAAAGGTAAACCTGTGGTAACTGAGGGCAAAGAAGAATCCATAGGGCATGAGCATAATCTTGACTTGCATGAGTGGCACCCAGCTTGGGATTTTAGTCTATATTTGACTTGTGGCCACAAAGGGCCAGAACATAAATTGACTACAGCATATCAACACAGAGACATCTGGTTAACATTAGCATACATTTCCTCCCTAGAAAGGGAAAAGACCCACCAAGACATCAGAAGAATTTATTTAGTGTAGCAGTCAAAGGAAGCGTTGATAGATTGGTTAAAACCTGAACCCACATTTCTATGGGACCCTAATAATCCAATCAAATGTGCACCCGGTGTAAACTGAATATTTGAAGTCATGAAAGCGTCCCATTATGGGAGTATTTATCTCAAGGTTCTCAGTCTCCGCTTATCCAATTTATGCCACTGAGGCGTTTTGATCACTGATAAAATTTGATGCTGCAAAGGTCAGAAAAGCTAATTTTTTAAGCTGTATATGACAGAAAAGGCACTGCAAAGGTCCACGCCATATCAACAGCTAAAGGTGTACTTAAAGTCTCCTGACTATGTTTAATGACTCCAAGGGGAAGTACAATATATCGCGGAATTTGTTAGGATCGGTCTGTTGAAGTTAAAAGGGCAGACCTGGTCGGTATTGGCATGGTACACACCTTAATCAGAATGGGATTCAATAGATGTGAGGTGAAATATAGTGATGAATTCATAGCTGTATACAGGCAGTTGATTGGAATTTTGAAACATGCTGCCACTGTACAGGTGAGGCCATAAATGATTTACCCACAGATCACTGATGCTGTGATGGGAACATGTTCAACTAAAGCCAATGAGATACCCTTCTGAATCACTCATAATACCCAACAGTTACATGCAGTAAGTATTCATATTTCATCCCAGGAAAAGCACAAAGTGCTGTTTATGTGTCTCTCAATTGTGCCCCTTCCCATGGTACTTTGAGAATTGTTTTTGAAAACATTTATATAACACTTTTGATTTTTTCTGTGGCATTGCTACTCGAATTCTAAAACAAATTAATGGACAACAAATAGATCCAGTAGATCAAAGGATGAAAATGCTTTGAAAATGTGAAACAGTTTCAGAGGTCATTTTAGGGAATATAGCGATGTGGCTCACTTAGCAATACTTCAGAAGCATGCAACAGTGTATCACAACAAGAGATAAATAGAGTTACCCAAAATAATATCAGAAATCTTTATTTCGATCAGTAAAAACACCCATGGTGCGCTCCCACCAAAGCATTTGCTCAAACTTTAGAAAACCCCAGGCGTAAAGAGAAACAATAGGGACATAAATTTAAAGAAATATGAAACTTGGACTGGACTGCCACATCAGGGAACCAGATCCTTCTATCAGGGGAACTCTTAGGAGACAGGGTCATAAAAATTTGGAGCTAGAAAATAAGATTCAGTATTTTAAAGATCACTATCCTTGATATTCCAGGAAGAAGGGAATATCATGAACCCAGATAAATATTCTGAGGAAAGAGCAAATTAACTCAATTTCCATCTTGAAGACCGGACTGACCCCAACACAGCTACCCTTCTTGACAACCTTGGAAATCTCGGACTAACCCAATGCTTCAAAGAGCCCACCCACACCACCGGACACATCCTAGACCTCCATCTTAACATCTTTCGACAAAATTATGATCAACATCCCAAGACCATATACAAAAAAACAAGCACTAAAAATGGTATTGGAACAATAAGTACAATGTCCAAATGGTAAGAACTTGTTTTATAGTGCACAGTTCAAGTTTATTGCAGAGCATAGACAGTCAAATAATCTTCAAATACAGATGATTCACACATTTTATTCCATCAGAGATGAACAGCCAACACGTGTTTCATCACTACATGACTTTTCCAAGGCTTGAGAATATATAATTACTCAATTGGGAGCAGCACAATCCAGAAGTAACACGTTGATTAACTAAGTCGTTCCACAGCAGTTAGCACCTCCATGGAATAAAGTGATAAACCAGACCTGATCAGAAGCTGTGCAAGATGGTTGCCAATAATGTAGAGGAAACAATATAATATGGAAAGTGCTGTTGGTCCTGGATCCAAATGTGAAAAAGATCGACAAGTTAGTATAAAATCACAAATTAGTTATTCAGGTCCTGGCAAGAAAAACATCAAGAAACCATGTATTTTTCCAGACAAATAAAGGGAAGCCAGGTCTGGTGTCAAGATATGAAGTTTTCTAATAAGCGAAGGAGACCATAATAAGCTCAGTAAAGTGGCAAGCACCGAGTCTCCATGCTGCCTGACTCTTCCTTGTCAACATACCAAGACAAATACCATGACCAGACCACATTATAGTCAGTTTTACAATCAACATCCATCAACCCAGAACAGCCCCACAGCGAACTCAGCACACCAACACTGGAACAACCTAACAGGGATGCACTGGTGGACCGTCCTACAAATGAACAAAGCAGAACCTACAGGCATCCTGGCACGCAACATTAAAAATCTCAACAAGCGGATCACCAACTGCGTCGACACTCTGGCCCACATAAAGTGAATCCACACAGCGAAAACCAGAACACAAGCCGGCTGGTATGCAGAAGACCTCAAAATGACCAAGCGCATCTGCAAACAACTGGAAACAAAATGGAGAACCAGCAAAGAGGAAGACAAAAAAGATGCCTTCAAAGCTGCAAAGAGAAGTACCTGCTCATCCAAAAAACCAAGAGTAAGGCCTAGTCAAACCAATAAATGCCAGCTCCAACAGCAGCAAAGACATCTTTGCAATCATCAATAACTTCACCACATCCACAGATTGACACAAGGCACAACAACCCTTTCAAACTTCATCTGCAGCAAAATTGCAACCATATACTGCAACTACTTCCAACAACCAGACCCTCTGGCACTCTCAAGAAGTCTCCCAGTGATAAAGGATGTCACCACATGGGACACCATTAGCACAACAATGATGAAGACCAATCACTCCTGGGCCCCCGTGGACCCCTGCCCCTACCACACCTTTGACAAAGGAGAAATCCCTATCAGTGAGGCCCTCAACCCTACCCTCAACACCTCCATCAGTACAGCCACCATCCTGGAAAATGGAAACAAATAGCAATCAATGCTCTCCTAAAAGAAAAACCTTGGTTGACCTGACCAAACTTGCCATTTATCAACTGATATCCCTCCTTCCCTACCCAGTCAAAGGTCTGAAAAAAGCAATCAACAAGTGCCTCTCTGACCTCCTCGCCAAACACTTGTCAACACCACACAATCAGGATTCAGATCCAACCACAGCACAGAAACTGCCCTTATAGCAGCAATGGATGACATTCAGATGATCTTTGACAGGGGGAAACTGCAGCAATCATACTTCTAGACTTATCAGCAGCCTTTAACACAGTCTCCCACTCCTTCTTAATCCCACAACTCCACAAAGCAGGCATCCAGGGACTAGCCCTCAAATGGATCTGCTCCTTCTTCATCAGAAGTACCCAAACCATAAACATGTCCCCATACACCTCTGAAGCATGAGATCTTATTTGTGGTCTACCGCAGGGATCCTCACTCAGCTCAATGATCTTCAACACCTACATGACCCTGTTGGCCGACATCACACAAACTCACAACATGAATATCCTCACTTACGTTAATGACATGCAAATGATACTGTCCCTCACGGACAAATCACCCAACACCAGGAACAAGTTCACCACATGAATGACAGAAGTAGCCACCTAAATGAAATCCAATTGCCTCAAATTGAACTCAGAAAATACTGAAGTGGTAGTCTTGCCCTGCTTGAAAGCTTGAGACCTCAGAATCATCATAGACAGTAACTGGACATGACCGCCCAAGGCAGTGGTCTCAGCCGATTCAGCACATTCAGGATGCTGAAGAAAATCTAAAAGTGGCAACCAGACAACACAAGGGAAACAACCACCCAAGCCCTCATCACCAACAGACTAGACTATAGGAACACCCTGTACGCAGGGATTACCAACCAGCTTAACAGCAGACTACAGACCATTTAAAACACAGCAGTCAGACTTGTTCTCAACATCCCATGCCGAGCCCATATCACATCTCACCTTAAGGAACTCCACTGATTCCTGATACACAAGCTCACACACCTTAAACTCCTCACCCAAGCATAGAAAGCTCTTCACAACACTGGCCCTGCCTCCCTGAACAGCTGGATTCACTTAACAAACCTTCCAGACACCTCCGCTCTGCTGGTCTCTCACACTTACAAGCACAGACATATACAAAAGAAAAGTGGGAGCTGCAAGAAGCTGATTACCATGCTTTTTGAGAAAGCCCTCAAGTCTTGCCTTACACACCAGCTACAGAGCGACTGGATACTCTCACAGGTGATAAGCATGCTATAAAATCACCAATACCATAACATAAAATCCCCTTCATTACAAAAACAAGACCGGATTGGCCATGGACTCAAATCTCCATGTAATTTCTCTTAGAAACAAACTTCAAATTCAAGCCCTGCATGACTGAAAACCTGAAGTCAAGTTTTCGAGACATCTTTATCAAGCTCCGCAATTGGGGATGATAGTACCATATTGTTCTACAATGAACACCTCTATTTTCCCTGTGGTTAAACCTGGTGATGATGATGATGAAGTTATATTCATAATACATGGGATTCTGTAATCCCTGTGTAAATGTTAGTCTCTAATTTCTTTATACTCGGTGACTTATGATGCACCCAGTTAGTGATTATAATGGAAAGACATTAAGAGCTCAACTATTGTATGTTATTACAGTCCAGATTGGACGTCACAGAGCCAGTAGCCGAGATGAAAGGCAGGTTAGGTCACAGAGCATAATTGAAGCATCTGTTTAAAGCAATGAAAAAGTAAAGTTGCTTTTCTTTCTTCTGCTCTATTTCAATAGCTTACAATGACAAACAGAGTGAATATGTTTATTTTTTTGCCCTCCTTGGATATAGAAATCTTTCTGCAGGTTTCTACACATCATCAATAAAACACTCCCATACCTCCTACAGCCATTCACATCTCATGCCAAACTTCCATCCCCAAGCTCTCATGTCTTGCTATTTTTCCCTCTTCTGCTCTCTGAGCTCCTTCCATTCATCCAGATTTGCCTTTTTTCCTACCAAACCACCTCCAATGAAAGTCTTTTCAGGCTCAAGGAAAAAACCTACACGCCATCTTCTGTCACCTGTGCTCCCTCCTCCCCAAAAGGGATAGATATGCCCACATGTGACTTTCCAGACCCCCAAGATACCACCTTTACCCTGCAACCTGTTCTAAATCGGCAACAACGCTACGAACAAACACCACACCAAAACGTAGGGTGGGTGGGTGTTCACCGGACAAACTCCGATGACCCTCCCGGTGGTGCTAGGAGTCAGAAAGCAGCTGGAAACCCCTTTCCTGGCTCCTTATATCTTAAAACTACTTAACCCACCCCTTCCCCTAAACTAACCTATCTCTACCCATTTCATGTCCCCCATCGCATAAAGCACCCCGAGGGAAGGCTAGTCCCTCCCCCCCAGGGGGCATCATTACAGACAGATTGACTGAATCATTTCATTTCAATACTGTTGGAATTCTGACTGCCCAGGTCAGAACCCATTTCAAACAAAATATGATGTTTTAGATGGTAAGGTGAAGGTATTATCATTGCTGAAGTCCAGGTGAAAAAAAACGTAGCCTAGACCACTAGCTTTTGCTTTTCCTTGGCAGCAAAGGAAGCACTTTATAGAGTATTCATAAGTAGAAAAAGCAAGATGCAGAAACTGCATGCACTTGCTCTTCTAGTGTATGTTCTTTATTTATAATGACTTACAATTTTTTTTGTAGAGGTTACAGGTATAGAAGGTCTTCCTGTTTCAGAAGGGTACCAGTTCAGGATGTGGGTGATAGATAGCATATCAAAAATCAATAATTAATGTTATCCCCTTTCAGTTTTAGAGCATCCTTGCACATCCACAGAGTCAATGCAGTCATTCAAGTATGAAAGGTGGTTGAAGTTCTGGTTTCATCCATCAAGGTTTCTACAATTTGTCTGTGTACGAAAGAGAGGCTGTAGTTTTGTATCAGACCAGTCAACAGAGAGATATACAAATTAAACATGAGGGACCCAACAAGTCACCACTCTCCTTTTAGATGAAAACGATGATGGGGCATATTCACGAGCCCCCTTGCATCGCTCTTGCATCACACAACATAGTGCAAGAGCGACACAAATTAAAATGAGATTTATGAAGCCATGCAATCTAGAGTAATGTAACGCAGCACAAATTGCCTACAGGCAGGAATGCACTATATTAAAATAAATGCGGCACACTCTTGCCTTTTCCCTGTCACAAAGTGCAGCGCAGCCAGGTGACTTGCTGTGCTGCGTGATGTGGCCATAAATATGGCCCGTTATGTTTACTATTTGGGTTCGGGTCGAGTACAGTCAATCCAATACTTCCTCTTAAATTCTCAAGCATTCAAAAGGTGCATTGTGCTGCACTCATGTTGAATCTAGTACGAAATAATTAACAACTCTTGGTATGAAAAATGGTTTGTTTAACAAAAATATAGACTGTTGGACACTGAGGGACATATTTATGAACACTTTTGCGTCGCTCTTGCACCAGCTTGGTGCAAGGGCGATGCAAATGTAAAATTAGATTTATGAAGCCATGCATGGCCACCTTATGTGGCTCTGCCTAGCTTTATAATTCTTGAGTACTGTAACACAGCACAAATTGCAGCGTTGCATTACTCTGAACTAGGTAGGCATTTCCATGCGTGTTGAGTGGGTGTTTCTATGCAACATCCATGGATTTTGATTCATTCCCATATTTAAAAGAGCTTTTATTTCTACTCATTGTTTCCTCTTTCTATGTGTGCTGCATTCTGTAAGGGGAAAAAAGCTCCATCCTGCACAAAAGCAATCCAGTCTACAACACAGGATGTGGAAGAGTGCCTGCATTGGCGCTAGGCTACCAAAATGGCGCAAGGGAAAAGGACAGGAACGCACCGTATTGGATAAATCCTGCCCTTTCCCTGTGATACAGGGCAGCAGAGAAAAGTGTCTTGCTGTGCTGCCCTGCGCACCAAAAGCCATAAATATGCCCCACCTTCCTCTTTTTCTATTTTCAGCATGCAATTATCCAACTACCACAAGCTGCAAAAATCTCCTTAGACTGTTTTCTGCCTCAATTTTGAAGCTCATTCAGGACAGTCCTGAGGTAGTTTCTGATACAAATGACATTTATTTCATTAATTATAAAATTAGTACTGTGTTAGAGCGATAAAGGAGTCACAAACCTGGCCAAGGCTGGTTTCAAAATAGAAAAATCGGTTTAATTAATATAGTCTTTTTTAGGATACAAATTGTTGAATGAAGGACACAGGACTGGCACCTGAAAATCTGGAGATATGTGCAAGAACTAGCCTCAAAAGTCACCCTGTGTTAGAAATGGGATCTCGAGCTGGCGGAGGTTTGCACCTTGTCCAAATAAGTAACACCACTCTAATGAGATACACACCCTAAAGTAACCTATGCTCACCCTCTGATAGCCTGGCACAGAGCAGTCAGGCTTAACTTAAGAGGCAATGTGTAAATTATTTGTAAAACACTTAATTTACAGTAGCTCAATGAAAATACTTGAAACAGACTCCACACAGGTTTAGTAATATTGAGAATATTTATCTAAGGAAGACAAGTCCAAAACAACAAAAATCCAATAAGTAGAAGTCGAAAAAGGAATTTATAAACAGTAAATGTGAAAACAGTGCTTAGAAATCACTAGTGGTCAAAAGGTTACTTGCGGTCATGAGGGACTGGTTCAAATTAAAAGTTCAGGCCGACCGCGATGGAGGCCAGGCTGACTACTGGACCCAGACAGGTCCACTGAAGAAATACCTAGGATGGAGCTTTTCTCAACATCGAGAGTCTACTGCTTCATCATCAAGTCACACAAAGGGGGTTCTGCTTCATTTTTGAGCTCTGTTGAAGTGGATGCAATGCATCGTTATTGAGCCATGCAGGGCGTCATCAGTGAGCCGCACAAGCTGTGGATCCAATGTCGTCAAGCAGCCTCTGAGTTGGCGTTGAAGGGCGATGCAGCAGAAAGTCTCATGGTGTCAAGGCAATGCGTTGGTTTTTGCAGAAATCAGCTGCAGAACCCATTTCTGAGGCCCAGGACTTAAGGGAACTCCTCAGGCAAAGGTAGGACTCACAGATGGCAGAGTCCAGCAGCACCAGCAGGATTGCAGGAAGTCATTTGTGTTGCTGAGATTTCAGAAAACAGGAAGCAAGCCAGCAAGCCCTTGGAGTTACTCTGGTTTCAAGTGAGATGGGTCAAGTCCTTTTCCTCAACAGGCAGAGATCAGCAGGCAGCAGTGCACCTCAGCAAAGAAGAGAAACAGCTCCTCAGAACAGTCAGTCACAGCAAAGTGACAATTCTTAAAGCACAGCAGTCTTTACTCCAGCAGAGTTCTTCCCAGGTCCAGGAGAGTACTGATTTGGTAGGGTCAGAGTTCTGGTACTTATACCCAAACGTGCCTTTGATGTAGGGGGTGACTTTGAAGGAGTTCTCTGAAGTGCACAAGGATACCTTTCAACCCATTCCTGTATGCCAGGCTATCTGTGGGGTGTAGGCAGCCCTTTGTGTGAGGACAGGACACAGCCTATTCAGATGTAAGTGTGAGCCACCTTTCCCCCTTCCTGCCCATGAAGGCTATCAGAATGCAGATAAATGCAGATGAGTCCTCTGTCACTAACAGTCCTTCTTGTGTTTGTTGCAGTTTAGAGGGAACAAACAAAGTGCAGCTGTCAGCCAGCCCAGACATGTACTGGAGACATGCTAATGGCGCACAGGGCAATGTTAAGAGCAGAGAAATGTCCATTTTATAAAATGGGCATTTCTAAAATGTTGATGTCAGATCCAACTTTACCACTAGAGATGATTTATCACCAGCATTCCAAAGATATGAAACATGATGTAGCTACTCCTTTCTGATCAGGAATTACAGTTTAAAACGTGTTTTGATGAATCACCCGTGCTAGCCTATGAGAGGAGTTGGCCTCACAGCAGTGAAATATAAATGTAGCTGTTTGTCGCTGCCAGGATGTAAAACTTAAAAGTACATGTCCATCATTTTGGCTACACAGCACCCTGCCATTAGGGTCACCTAGGGCCTACCATAAGGGTAACCTTTGTGTAATAAAAGGGGAGTTTAAGGGTTGACAAGTGGTTTTAAATGCCAAATCAAAGTGGCAGTAAACTGCACACACAGGCACTGCAATGGCAGGCCTGAGACAGATTTGAAAGGCTCCTTGTGTGGGTGGCACAATCAGTGCAGCAGGCCCACTAGTAGCATTTACATGACAGGCCCTGGGTACATGGTATACCACTTTACAAGGGACTTACAGGTAAAGTAAATATACCAATTAGGTGTACTCCAGTGTTACCATGTTTTAGGGGAGTAGCAAATGCACTTTAGCACTGGACAGAAGTGGTAAAGTGCTAAGAGTCCTAAGGCCAACAAAAAGATACAGCAGAAAGTGGAGGGAGGCAGGCAAAAAGTTGGGGGAAGACCACCCTAAGGATGACAGGTCTAACACCCTAGTATTCCTGAGTTTAGGCAGAATTTGCCTGCCAGACTATGAAAGAGGGTTAAACATCTATACAACTCAGGGACTGAATTAGAGTTTGGCAAATGGGTTACTCCATCACAAATGTGACGGATATCCCATCCGCCCTATTACAAGTGCCATAGGATATAATAGACTCGTAATACGGCAGACGGGATATCCGTCACGTTTGTGGCAGAGTAACCTGGTCTGCCATGCTCTAAATCAGGCCTTTATTCATTCTCACCTTTTCCATTAAAGACAGAATGGACAAACACACCACTATTTTCAGTGCCAACCAAACTGTTTTTATTAAAGATCACCAGTACTGTCTTTGCAGGGAACTTAATTGCCCAGAATACCCGGGGCCCCAGGAGGCGGCCCCTGAAATGAGCTACAGGTGTTGCTTATGAAGGCGCTACATACTGCGGCAGTTAGTCCCACAATGTGAGACCACCAGCACTGTCCTTGCAAGGAACTTTATTGCCAAGAATACCCAGGGACCCAGGAGGTGTACCCTGCAACGAGCTACAGCTGATCCTTATGGAGGTGCTATATAGCACGGAGGTTAGTCCCACAATATGAGACCACCAGCACTGACCTTGCGTGGAACTTCATTGCCCAAGAATACCCAGGGCCCCAGGAGATGGTCCCTACAATGAGCCACAGCTGATCCTTGTGAAGGCGCTATATAGTGTGGCGGTTAGTCCCGCAGCACGGGACACACACAGAACATGCCTGGGCCACGGGCGGGCCCATCCTGCACCCATCAGTGATAGGAAAAGGCAGGGCTGGGCCACCCTCCGGCCTTAATTTTAACTATTGTTGGGACTGGTAAGAATAAATTCACCCTGAATACCCATTTATACTGAAGACAAAGGTACTTTTGCAATCTTGGTGTAGGGCTGATTACTGGAACTCTTCGCTCTAAATATCCTAACACCTGCCCCTTGTAGGGCCGTGGGTCACCCCAAATGTCAAAAACTGCAATCGAGTGACACTGGGATTACATATGATTCGTGTTTTAAAATCTTGAGTCTTCATTAATCTTAGCGTCTTAAATAACCCGACGGCTAGAACTAGAAATGTTTTGTATTTTTAACCTATTTGTAATAGTTGTATTGCAAGTGTTTGTTTAAAGATTAAGCGCTTATAATAACTAAGGAGAAAAGGAAAGTGACTCATAAGTTATCTGAGGCAGAAGGAGCTAGGAAACTCCCCAGACATTCAGAAAAAAGTTTTACCCTAAAGGAGATTAACGAGCTGATTGAGGAAGTAGAAGGACTATTAGCACCTAAGGAAAAGGAAGAAGGGGAGTGGGAACACACCCAAGGGCATTAGATCCTATCTTAGTAAACCAAAAGAGGGCTGCATCACAAGAGATAGTATTAAGAAAAAGCTTACTAGCAGCACCTCTCCTATGGTTATTGTAGGAAGGTGGAATCTGACTATATGTTTGCCCCCACTTTTTTCCTGGTGTTTTGCTGGTTTATGACTTAGTTGGACTGGGATCCTGCTATTCAGGGCCCCAGTCTATCTGCTTCCTCTATAAAATTGTTTCCATGTGCCTTAGGCACATCTCTGATTGGAATCTGGAGTGCCCTTATAAGTCCCTAGTATATGGTATACTATGTACCCAGGGCATAGGTACCTCAGAGGCCTACCAGGGGCTGCAGCATGTATTGTGCCACCCCTGGAAGGCCATCCAAACTCACACCACAGGCTGCTACTGCAGCCTGGGTAAGGTGGTGCATGCACCCCTTACTGTGATATAGGCTACCTATATCACTATATACATACACACATATAAACCTCTAAGTCACTCCTATGGCAGGCCTTATCAATCCTGAAGGCAGAGTGCGTGGTTCCTATGTGAGAGGGTAGTTCGGACCCTTCTCTGATGCTGTTTGTAGTGCAGCCTGACCATATACTCTTAAGCGCATTATAACCTCGCGTTAAATGCTAACTTTGGGATGGCTGCACGGAAACATGTCGTGTTTGGTGTCAAACATCTTGGAATACTACCCCCCCCGCCAGTTCTGGCGGCGGGGTAGCATTCCACCCTTCTAGAGGGAAAGACATGTACACACCGGTATGCCCGGTACTGACTTTCCAGAGCCCTGGCATCACAAAATGGATGCCGCTTCCACAGACACGAGTCTGGCCTCCTGCTGCTGACCGAAACTCTGGCAGGGGAGGCCTGGACAATAGGTTTCCTGCAGGGAGGTGTGACCACCTCCCCAGACAGGAGAGTGTGTATTGGGGCTGGGCGGGAGCACTCTCTGGTGCTTTGAAGTCCTGCACTGGGGGCGCATTTGGTGTCCCTGTGCATACCCCAGTTCAAACCGGCTCAGGGGCTTCCAGCCCCTGCTCTGGCATGAAACTGGACAAAGAGAAAGGGGTGTAACCACCCCTCTGCCCTGGCCCTCCCATAGGTGGGGCCACAGAGTATGTCCAACCCCCTACCTTAGTATAAGTATGGGACCCCAGTCCTTAGGACTTTAGATTTACCTGCACAAAACTCTGACACAGAATCCTGGACCTTCGACGCTCTACTACAAGATTAGAGGACTGAAGAATCTCCCTTGGGGTCAAGGAGTGACTCCCCTGCTTGGCAGGCACCAAAGAAGTAATTGTCCGGTCTGCATCGCTGAAGCTCCCGTCGGACGCCGAAGTCTTTGCATCACCAGAGGTGGATTTCCAGACTTCCCCGAGGCTGCCCTGAGTCCCCCGCAAAGTTGAGGCCCGTAGCTGTCGTGGGTAATGTGAAACCGTGACCCCTGAACACCGAATGCATTTGCAAGTGCATCCTCTTCTGGGTCTCCCACGAAGACGTGCTTTAGGCTCCGAGTAGCCGCGGCCTCCAGCACCAACTGCACCGAAGATCACTGGCCTCCACTCCACGAGTGTCCTGTGAGCCAGCTCCACGTGCACCGTCTTGAGGCTCCTTCGCGGTCGCTAGTCCGTTGGCTAGTAGGCCCTCACGAAGGCCAATCTTTTTCTACTTGGGCTCCCTGGTTGCTCCAGGTGTGCCCTGACTTATCCTTGCTGGGTGAGTCCCCCAGATCTTGCTGGTCTGCAACATCGTCCTTCTTCGATTTCCACAAGACTTGCCGTTGCCAAGGCTTGTTGGGTCCAATCCGGTCGCCGACACCCCTGCAATCGACAGACATCGTGGGACAGCTCGAATCCAGCTCCTGGTTGTCGTTGACGCCTCCTGGACCTCATGGCTGAAGAGTCAAGACAACCGTCAACCTACCTGAAGCACTCGACATCGGTGGGCATCTGCTCATCGCCTTCCTGGTCACTGGCTAGTGACCCAGACTCTGTCCCCTCTGCTTTCAGGTTCTTCAGATCTTCGATCCACCTTTGTATCCACCCGAACACTTTCGACTTGGCCGCCAGCAGCACTTTGCAGCAGATCGCCATTGAAAGCGACGACGAAACCCGACCCCGAAAGACACCTATGCACCCGGCTCCCCTGGGTGAGGTAACTCGAGTACTCCGGTGCTCCCGTGGGTATTGACACTAGAACAGCCTATTTCTCAAAGGGTTTTCTCCAAGTCCTCCTCTAAGTGTCCCTTTTCTTTTAAATTCTAATCGCGACTTTCCCCATAGAAGTTAACGGTGGTTCGCGGTTGTGTTCATACACTGCACGCGTCCCCCGTGGGTCCCCTGTGTCACTGCCTTGGGTGGTTCCTTGTGGTCCAAGCACTTCTACAGGCTCTAGGCCTTGTGTCTAGCTCAGTCGTGGTTCTTATACCACTTTATTGGTATATGGTTTGGTACGCCCCTGGGGCTCAAACGTGTATTTGTGCTATTACTGTAGATAACTAACTCGTAACATATGTACTTTCGAACTCTAGCCTCATAAAGAGACTAGAGGGGTGTGTTTAGTAATAAATACATATATTTTGAATATATATATATATATACCTGGTGTGGTCCTCTTTCATTTGGTCACTCAAGAGATTATAGACTGGTAAAACAAGCTGCTTTACATTCCTTCAAGACTTAGCCTGAAGGCTGCTCTCCATAGCTACCACTAGGATAGCTTTCAATAAAGGTTGTCTTTAACCTATCTCCAATAATGGGTTGTTTGGACTGGTGCAAGGTGCCCACTATAATTAGTGGACAGCATATGCCAGGCCAACTTCTCACATTGGTGTGCAGCGTGTGGGATTCCAGCTTGCTATTGTTTTACCAGATAATCTCAATTGAATTGATAAACTGAAAACCACTAAGGGTACCTAAGGTACATATAAATCAAGCTTAGTAATACAGTAAGTTCTACTGAACTTAGAGTTGTGTGATAAGGGATAGCACACCCTTTCTACAACTCAAGAGAGTTTAGTAGGCCACACTAGAGTAGGTAGTGCATACACCACAACTCACTAGTAATGTCTTCAAAGCCAGGACCCAGTGAGTCCTCGCCAGAAGCCAGGGGGCTTCTTCCCTCCAAGTATGATAAACTCCCATTCTTGGAATTGAGAGCATTATGCAATACTAGGAAGTTGAAGGCAGGCAAAAGTGCCAGCACCCAACACCTCAGGGAGGTGTTACCAGCTGATGATCTCAGCAGGCCCCTAGGGTCTGAAGGGGTAGGCAAAGAGGGTGGGGCAGAAGATGAGGAAGGGGCCAGGGGTGAAGAAACCCAGGCCCCCCCCTCTGAAACTGGCCAGGAAGGTTAAAATGACCTTGTCCTGGAAAACCCAATTCCTCCTGTGGAGGAGGAGGAGGAGGATCAGACTGACCTCCCTTTGTCCCCCAGGAAGAGTTCTGAGTGTGCCCAGAAGGTCTAGGTCTCCTTCTCAGGAGTCTAACCACTCTGACACCTCAATAGGGACCTTTGTCTCCTCTCATAGGAGGGAATCCTCTCATGAAAGGAGAAAGAGACTGATTCAGTATGAGCAAGCCCAGCTTGAACTCAGAAAACAGCAATTGGCTATAGACAGGGAGTCCCTAGATCTCTATAGAGAGAGACAAAAGTTGTGACTAGAGTCCCATGGTGGCAGCAATTTCCCCAAAGATAGGGAAAGGTCTTATGACCATAGAAACCTGAGCAAGATTGTCCCTCCCTACCAAAGTGGGGATGACATCCATAAATGGATAACTGCTCTAGAGAGGGCCTGTAAAGTACAGAGGGTCCCTCAGGAGCAGTGGGCAGCAATCTTGTGGCTCTCCTTTGCAGACAAAGGTAGAGATAAGCTCCTCACTGTTAGAGAGGAGGATGCTGACAATTACAAAGTCTTGAAGAGTGCTCTGATAGATGGGTTTGGCCTAACCACTGAACAGTATAGGTTGAAGTTCAGAGACACCCAAAAGGCTCAGACTCAAGACTGGGTTGATTTTGTAGAGTGTGCTACTAAGGCTCTGGAAGGTTGGATACATGGCAACAAGGTGCATGACTTTTTAGGATTGTACAATTTGATTATGAGGGAGCAGATCCTTAATAATTGTCAAAACCAGCTATTACACCAGTACCTGGTGGACTCTGATCTGACCTCTCCCCAAGAATTGGGTAAGAAGGCAGACAAATGGGTCAGAACCAGAGTAAAGACTAAGAATCAGGGTGGTGACCAGAAGAAAGATTCTACCAAGTCCCAATAGAAAGGTGGGGATAAATCTAAGGATAAATCCACTACAGGGCCCCAAAAGTCCTCTTCTGGGGGTGGGTCCCAAACTCCTTCCTCTCCTGAAAAGAAACCATATTGCCATGTCTGTAAAAAGCCTGGACACTGGAAAACTGATCCCAGTTGCCCCAGGATTGGCAATAAAGAAAATGTTCCTCCAACAACTACTACCACCCCTCCTGGTACTACCAGTAGTAATCCTCCAGTTGGAAGTAGTGCACCCAAAAAGTTAGGTGCTTTTGCAAGAGAAACAGAGGTGGGCCCTAGTTTAGACAGGACCCCTCAACAGACTCCTCTGACTCTGATGGTGGTGTAGGATTTGCCACATTTACCATGGGTCCCAATGCATTGGGCAGGTACAGACTGGAGCCAATAATTAATGGTCAGAAAGCTGTGGCATTTAGGGACACAGGGGCTAGTGTCACCATGGTGGCAGGGAAACTAGTCCCCCTCACCAGCTTTTACCTGAGTTTAAATACCAGGTAACCAACATTGACGGTGTCAGAACAGATCACCCCATGGCCATAGTCAATCTCAGCTGGGAAGGGGTCACAGGCCCAAAAGAGTGGCAGTGTCCCCAACCTTGCCTGTAGATTGCCTGATGGGCAATGATCTGGAAATTTCAGCCTGGGCTGAAGTTGAACACCAAACCCATCTAGGAATGCTGGGCGTCCCTGTAAAGGTTAGTGGGGCTGTGATGGCCACAGCCCAAGCCCAGGGAAACTTTGGAGAGATGGAGCCTGGAAGAATGGCCCACTCTCCCCCAAAAGAGAGCACAAGGGTTGAAGAAAAATCTTCTTCCCTCCAGACAGTAGGTAAGGGTCAGCCTCCTCAGGGAACTGACCCTACCCCTAGTGAAGGAACTGCACCAGAGGTAGTCAGGCCTGGCCTGGCCCCACCCCTGATGGCAGAGGACCCTTCCAAGGTGGTACCCAGTCTGGAGCAGGTAACCTGCCCCTCTCTACCCTGCCTCAGTCAGTCCAGGGCTGCAGAGGTCAGGGAGGTCAGTGGACCCCCCAGGGTCCCCTGTCCAGAGGAACCCCCAGGGTCCCCTGTCCAGAGGAACCCCCCATCAGCAGATTAGGGGCACCCAGGCTAGTAGCCCTAGCCAGGTGAAAATTCCTCAACACACTGAGGGATCCCCCATACCTTTGTGTAGGGA
This sequence comes from Calotriton arnoldi, assembly GCA_963921515.1. Classification (NCBI taxonomy): domain Eukaryota; kingdom Metazoa; phylum Chordata; class Amphibia; order Caudata; family Salamandridae; genus Calotriton; species Calotriton arnoldi. The sequence goes on along the minus strand of CAWUFW010016918.1, from coordinate 90,748 downwards.
CCTCCCCAGAAGGACTCTGTTAGGCAAGGGCAAACCTGGGACCAAAAGTTTCCAAACCTGCCATGTCCCTCCAGTGGTCCATCCAAAGGGACCCAACCCCCAGCTGTAGGCAGCCAAAGGTTGACCCTTAGAGCACAGTGCAACTCAGTCATGGAAAGACAGGCATACATGGTAACCAGTGATCTGAGGAAGCTGAGACCAACCTTCCTAGGGCCTCACTTCCCTTCTCAGACACCTCACCAGCCTTGTACTTTACCAAAGCACACCACAGGTAGTAATTCCCCATGGTGGAGACCCTCTCATACCCTTAGGGTGAGGGATTGCTTAGTGGACCATAAGATAGGGGGCAACCATGCTAGTGCAGGTGTTTCCTTATATGGCCACTTAGTCAATAAAGGCTCAACTGGCCAAGGTTAGCCTTATCTCCTTTCGTTTGGGGGGGGGGGTTATGTAGGAAGGTGGAATCTGACTATATGGTTGCCCCCACGTTTTTCCTGGTGTTTTGCTGGTTTATGACTTAGTTGGACTGGGATCCTGCTATTCAGGGCTCCAGTCTATCTGCTTCCTCTATAAAATGGTTTCCATGTGCCTTAGGCACATCTCTGATTGGAATCTGGAGTGCCCTTATAAGTCCCTAGTATATGGTATACTATGTACCCAGGGCATAGGTACCTCAGAGGCCTACCAGGGGCTGCAGCATGTATTGTGCCACCCCTGGAAGGCCATCCAAACTGACACCACAGGTCTGCTACTGCAGCCTGGGTAAGGTGGTGCATGCACCCCTTACTGTGATATAGGCTACCTTTATCACTATATACATACACACATATAAACCTATAAGTCACTCCTATGGCAGGCCTTATCAATCCTGAAGGCAGAGTGCGTGGTTCCTATGTGAGAGGGTGCCCCTGCATGAGCAGGGCCCTCTGCAGCGTTCAGAGACCCTTCTCTGATGCTGTTTGTAGTGCAGCCTGACCATATACTCTTATGCGCATTATAACCTCGCGTTAAATGCTAACTTTGGGATGGCTGCACGGAAACATGTCGTGTTTGGTGTCAAACATCTTGGAATACTACCCCCCGCCAGTTCTGGTGGGGGTAGCATTCCACCCTTCTAGAGGGAAAGACATGTACACACCGGTATGCCCGGTACTAACTTTCCAGAGCCCTGGCATCACAAAATGGATGCCGCTGCCACAGACACGAGTCTGGCCTCCTGCTGCTGACCGAAACTCCGGCAGGGGAGGCCTGGACAATAGGTTTCCTGTCCCAGGGAGGTGTGACCACCTCCCCAGACAGGATAGTGTGTATTGGGGCTGGGCGGGAGCACTCTCTGGTGCTTTGAAGTCCTGCACTGGGGGCACATTTGGTGTCCCTGTGCATACCCCAGTTCAAACAGGCTCAGTGGCTTCCAGCCCCTGCTCTGGCGTGAAACTGGACAAAGGGAAAGGGGTGTAACCACCCCTCTGCCCTGGCCCTCCCATAGGTGGGGCCACAGAGTATGTCCAACCCCCTACCTTAGTATAAGTATGGGACCCCAGTCCTTAGGACTTTAGATTTACCTGGACAAAACTCTGACACAGAATCCTGGACCTTCGACGCTCTACTACAAGATTAGAGGACTGAAGAATCTCCCTTGGGGTCAAGGAGTGACTCCCCTGCTTGGCAGGCACCAAATAAGCAATTGTCCGGTCTGCATCGCTGTAGCTCCCGTCGGACGCCGAACTCTTTGCATCACCAGAGGTGGATTTCCACACTTCCCCAAGGCTGCCCTGAGTCCCCCACAAAGCTGAGGCCCGTAGCTGTCGTGGGTAACGTGGAACCGTGACCCCTAGACACCAAACGCATTTGCAAGTGCATCCTCTTCTGGGTCTTCCACGAAGTCGTGCTTTGGGCTCCGAGTAGCCCCGGCCTCCAGCACCAACTGCACCGAAGATCAATGGCCTCCACTCTACGAGTGTCCTGTGAGCCAGCTCCACGTGCACCGTCTCGAGGCTCCTTCGCGGTCGCTAGTCCATTGGCTAGTAGGCCCTCACGAAGGCCAATCTTTTTCTGCTTGGGCTCCCTGGTTCCTCCAGGTATGCCCTGACTTATCCTCACTGGGTGAATCCCCCAGACCTTGCTGGTCTGCAACATCGTCCTTCTTCGATTTCCACGAGACTTGCCGTTGCCAAGGCTTGTTGGGTCCAATCCGGTCGCCGACAGCCCTGCAATCGACAGACGTCATGGGCAGCTCGAATCTAGCTTCTGGTTGTCGTCGACGCCTCCTGGACCTCGTGGCTGAAGAGTCAAGACAACCGTCAACCTACCTGAAGCACTCGACATCGGTGGGCATCTGCTCATCGCCTTCCTGGTCACTGGCTAGTGACCCAGACTCTGTCCCTCTGCTTTCAGGTTCTTCAGATCTTCGATCCACCTTTGGATCCACCCGAACACTTTCGACTTGGCCGCCAGCAGCACTTTGCAGCAGATCGCCATTGAAAGCGACGACGAAACCCGACCCCGAAAGACACCTATGCACCCGGCTCCCTGGGTGAGGTAACTCGAGTACTCCGGTGCTCCCATGGGTATTGACACTAGAACAGCCTAGTTCTCAAAGGGTTTGCTCCAAGTCCTCCTCTAAGTGTCCCTTTTCTTTTAAATTCTAATTGCGACTTTCCCCATAGAAGTTAACGGTGGTTTGCGGTTGTGTTCATACACTGCACGCGTCCCCCGTGGGTCCCCTGTGTCACTGCCTTGTGTGGTTCCTTGTGGTCCAAGCACTTCTACAGGCTCTAGGCCTTGTGTCTAGCTCAGTCGTGGTTCTTATACCACTTTATATGGTTTGGTACGCCCCTGGGGCTCAAACGTGTATTTGTGCTATTACTGTAGATAACTAACTCGTAACGTATGTACTTCGAACTTTAGCCTCATAAAGAGACTAGAGGGGTGTGTTTAGTAATAAATACATATATTTTGAATATATACCTGGTGTGGTCCTCTTTCATTTGGTCACTCAAGAGATTATAGACTGGTAAAACAAGCTGCTTTACATTCCTTCAAGACTTAGCCTGAAGGCTGCTCTCCATAGCTACCACTAGGATAGCTTTCAATAAAGGTTGTCTTTAACCTATCTCCAATAAGGGGTTGTTTGGACTGGTGCAAGGTGCCCACTATAATTAGTGGACAGCATATGCCAGGCCAACTTCTCACAGTTATTACACAAGTTGTTCCATTACATGATCCCTCGGTACAACAGATGCAAACACATACCTCTGTAATATCTGATATTGAATGCTCTAATCGATTTACCATTTTTTGGTTTTTGACTGAAGTAATAGCAGGTACTGAGACATCTAGGGTCACACATAAAGAAGGCAGAGATGACATAACTGTGCAATTAAACTCTCTAAACTCTGAATGAAAAACTGGATAAACTCTCAGCCCAGGTAGTAATTATAAGCATCACATTGGTAGATATTAAAGGAAAATCCACCCCTGTGCATCTTAAACAAACTACCCATTGAAAGTATATGAGGTTACAAGCTTTACCTTGAATAAAATGGTTAAGACCCTCAAGCAAATGAAAAAAAGAAAAAGCTCCTTGGATGGACGGCATCCCTGGAGACTTGTACGTATCCCAGTTAGAAGTATGGGCACCCTATTTTGACGCTCTTAGTAATGTAATTATGAGGGGTGAGGCCATACCACCTTCCTGGCAAGGAGCGATTATTATCCCGATATATAGAAAGGGGAGCAAGGATACACCAAACAACTGCAGACCCAAAAGCTTAATAGACAATAGCCAGAAAATATTTTGTAAGCAGATTTGAGGTAGATTGCAAAATTGGATACATGATGATCTTATCCGAGCAAGGTCAGTACCATAGATCAGGTCTTTCTCTTCAATGCATTATGTTGGAAGTATGTCACCTTGAAACAAGACTATCTTTATATAGAGTTTATAGATCTGAGAGCGGCTTTTGACCTTGTCCAGAAGGACAGGCTATGGAGGGTTCTGGAAGCATATAAAATCCCAGCTTAACCACACTAATGCTGGCAGAAAATAAATGTATAAGGGGACTATTCAATGTGCAAATGAGTACCCTCCTCCTACCACTGAGATTTAATCTAGCACTCAACAGTATTCACTTGGTAATTGCTTTAAAACCTTTGCTGTACTGGGTGCGGCTCTGGTTAATTGTGGAGTTGGCTTCCTATAAGGAGTCCCTAGTAGAAATATTTGCATGTGATAAGGAAGTCCGTACCCAGTGGTTGAAGCACGTTAAGAACTTATGTGAAATGGTCAAAATGGGAGAGCGATGGGATTTTCCTTCTAAAAAAGCCAAAGGAATTATTCAGAAATTGAAAAGTAATTACTGGAAGAGTGCGGTGATGCAGATCTGGAGTGAACATACGAAGAGGTTCTCTTCCAAATAACAAGGGTAATTGCCCCTTTTTTGTCCAAAGTACATCCTACCTCGAAAAAAATGGATTATTGCATTGAGTAAAATCATGAGTGTGAGCCATTAAGGCGGAATGTTAAGGATTCTAATAGAGCGACATGAAAGAACAAACCATGGGGCATATTATCAAGGGCTTTATCGCCGCTTTAGCGGCACTTTTTGTCGCTAAAGCGGCGATATTTTTATCGCCCTATTAGCAAGCTGTCGCTAACAGCTGTTAGCGACAGCTTTTAGGCGATAGCGACCGGGTTGGGTGCCACTTTGCATGCCAGCGATATTTATCGCTAATGACATGCAAAGTAGGCGTTCCCAACCTGGCAGCGACTGGAAATAGTCGCTAACATCGCTGTCGCCTATTAGGGAGGCCAGCAAGGCGATAAAGAAACCAGCGCTAAACACTATTAGCGCTTGTTTTTTTACACCTGGTCCAAACCTGACTTAGCCATGTAATCCAATGGGAGGTGGATTACATGGCTAAATCCCCCTTGCCCTATCAGCAAGCTATCGCCGGTCACAGTGCGATTATCGCTGGATTTCCAGCGATAATCGCACTGTTTTCCAGCGACAGCAGGGGTTTCTATTGCATTGGAGATAAGCGTTGCTGATAGCACGCTATCTGCACGATAGAAACCGGCGATAGCCGGCGATAATTATCCTAGCGCTAAGTGCGCTTAGCGATAATTATCGCCGGTTATTGCTAATAGGCCCCCGTGTCCCCTCTTTACCGATATCTGCCCCGGGCATGGAATATAAGAGCAGAGGTGATGCATTCAATTGATTCCTAATTACAATGGTAAGAGTACATTATGACCTGGACTGCATTACCGCCCAAGCCAGTGTAATTAGGAGGGTCAGGAGGCAGCTCCTATCGCAGTGCAAACAATTTTTGAGCACTGTGTCCAGAGAGAAAGTGAGCGAGATCGTATTGATATTAATTGTACTAGAGCACAGCAATCCTAACCCAAAATGACCCTGTTGTTTAAAAATTAGATTCGGGACATTGCAGTATATCAATAATCTTTGGAATTGTATGCGCTTGTTTTTTAAACTTGTAAACTTTTTGCTATGGAAAATGTTATCTGAAGTTTGTACATTTTAACTAATTTTCTTGTGAATGGATATTTTACTTTTATGTCTTTTCTTAGCCGAAATAAAGTGAATATGATGATGAATTAAAGAAAGTCCCGCAGCACATCACTAAGAGATTGTAATATTTTTAACCATATTCATTTTGTAATCGGCTAAAACAGAGCACTCCTATCTACTGAGACATTCTACTTCTTTGGTACGATTGGTGTCTAGACACACACTTTAAGTATGAGCTAATGCTTAAAAACCACAGTCCCAACAGGTTTGTCCACGGACTCTATATGTCTTACCCTGACAGGACTATGAAACCTTATTTCACATGGACCGGTCTGTGCCCCCCTCCTTTGGCCACGAACAAATATCAAGCAACATGTTCTTTTATAGTGAGCCAGCATAAAATACCAGCAGCCACCGAATGTAAGCATCTTTCAGTTTTCAAACACTCAAACAATTCTTAGCGCTACGTATTTCATTTTTGTTTAATTTGACAAAACTGTTTGGAATATACTACATCGTTTGCAGGACTTGAGAGTAAAGGCTCGAGTTTAAACTCTGTCATCTCATCTTTTCACCTATTTTAAATCAGCATTTTTTTCATTGAAAGTTTCTATTCCAATTTCCAAGTCACATCATTTATCGAGCATGCATCTCATACTTAACACACTCAAGGATCACTTTCCTTTCAATTTTTCATATTTTAGTCAAATCGACAATAAGCAAACTAATTGACCACTTTCTTTTGAAGGCACAACAACTTCTGGCAACAGATTCAAATTATCAGGGTTTCGTACCACAGAGAACAACAGTTTGAGAATTTCTTCTCCAATTTAATTATTTATAATTTTTTTAATTGTGTTTCCTGTTAGGACTTACGAAACAATGAAAGAAAACAGTAATTTGCACAACTTAACACTCTAAAGAAGTGTTTTAATTTGTAAAGCCCTCGCCATTCACTCACCAACACAGCCATACGCATACTCACTCACCCATACAGCCCCTCGCAGATGCACTCATGAACCCATACACCCAGTGAATTACCCACTCACACATCCATGCATAGAGTCACACACACCCCCACACACCCACACAGACACTTAGGCACCCATACAGGTACTCAGACAACCAATAATTAACCCGTATAGACACATATGTAGATACTCACCAACCCATGCAGCCACTTACACACCAACTGACAGACTGATACAGACATTGTCACAGATTAGTCACTCACCCATACATTCACTAGGACACGTTTAATCACTCACTTATACAGTCAGTCAGGCACCCACTAAATCATCCATACAGACACACATACACCCACTCATTCTTCGAATAAACATTGGTATATATATATATATTTATAATATTCATAAACTTTTTAGAAACACTCACTCACTGGATGATGTCACCAGGGATGTCATCAGTGATGTCATTTGAGATGTCATGAGTGCTGTCATCAGTGATGTCACTGACCATGTCATGAGTGATGTAATATGTGACATCATTAGCAGTGCATTGCAGGGGCGCAAGTTATAGGTAGCTCAGCTAAGCTAACTATAACTGCTGAATTTCTCTGTCTTTGTACGAGTGAAATGTCAGCCTAACTATAACGTCCCCGAAACCTGTGGTTTTTTCAATGAATTTCTAAGGTTTTTTAAATGCTAATCCCTAACTATAATGTAGGAGAGTAGGATCTGCTTCACATGGGTACCCCCACTTTTTGCTGATGCTTCACTGTTTTTCGACTTTAGTCTGGCTGGGGCCCTGCTAATCAGAACCCCAGCCTAGCTGCTTCCTCTCTAAAATGGTTTCCATGTGCCTTAGGCACATCTCTGATTGGAATCTGGAGTGCCCTTATAAGTCCCTAGTATATGGTATACTATGTACCCAGGGCATAGGTACCTCAGAGGCCTGCCAGGGGCTGAAGCATGTATTATGCCACCCCTGGAAGGCCAGCCAAAATGACACCACAGGCCTGCTACTGCAGCCTGAGTAAGGTGGTGCCTGCACCCCTTACAGTAGTATAGGCTACCTATATCACTACCATTGCACACACCTATAAACCTATAAGTCACTCCTATGGCAGGCCTTGACAATCCTGAAGGCAGAGTGCTTGGTTTTTATGTGAGAGGGTGCCCCTGCATGAGCAGAGCCCCTCTGCAGCATTCGGAGTACCTCCTCTGATGCTGTTTGCAGTGCAGCCTGACCATATACTCTTAAGTGCATTATATCCTCGCGGTAGAATGCTAACTTTGGACTGGCTGCCCCAAAACATGTCGAGTTTGGTGTCAAACATCTTGGAATACCACCCCCCCGCCAGTTCTGGTGGCGGGGGTAGCATTCCACCCTTCTAGAGGGAGAGACATGTACCCACCGGCCTACCCGGTAACTTCTTTCCAGAGCCCTGGCATCACAAAATGGATGCCGCTGCCACAGACACAAGTCTGGCCTCCTGCTGCTGACCGAAACTCCGGCAGGGCAGGCCTGGACAATAGGTTTCCTGTCCCAGGGAGGTGTAACCACCTCCCCAGACAGGATAGTGTGTATTGGGGCTGGGCGGGAGCACTCTCTGGTGCTTTGAAGTCCTGCACTGGGGGCACATTTGGTGTCCCTGTGCATACCCCAGTTCAAACCGGCTCAGGGGCTTCCAACCCCTGCTCTGGCACGAAACTGGACAAAGGGAAAGGGGTGTAACCACCCCTCTGCCCTGACCCTCCCATAGGTGGGTCCCCAGAGTATGTCCAACCCCCTAACTTGGTATAAGTATGGGACCCCAGTCCTTAGGACTTTAGATTTACCTGGACGAAACTCTGACACAGAATCCTGGACCTTCGACGCTCTACTTTAAGATTAGAGGACTGAAGAATCTCCCTTGGGGTCAAGGAGTGACTCCCATGCTCGGCAGGCACCAACAAAGCAATTGTCCGGTCTGCATCGCTGAAGCTCCCGCCGGACGCCGAAGTCTTTGCATCACCAGAGGTGGATTTCCAGACTTCCCCGAGGCTGCCCTGAGTCCCCAGCGAAGCTGAGGCCCGTAGCTGTCGTGGGTAATGTGGAACCGTGACCCCTGGACACCAATCGCATTTGCAAGTGCATCCTCTTCTAGGTATCTCACGAAGTTGTGCTTTGGGGTTCCAGTAGGACCAGCCTCCAGCACCGACTGCACCGAAGAACACTGGCCTCCACTCTATGAGTGTCCCGTGAGCCAGCTCTAAGTGCGTCCACTCGAGGCTCCTTTGCGGTCGCTAGTCCGTTGGCTAGTAGGCCCTCCCGAAGGCCAATCTTCTTCTGCTTGGGCTCCCTGGTTGCTCTAGGCGTGCCCTGACTTATCCTCGCTGGGTGAGTCCCTCAGACCCTGCTGGCCTGCACCACCGTCCTTCTTCTATTTCCACAAGACTTGCCGTTGCCAAGGCTTGTTGGGTCCAATCCAGTCGCTGACACCCCTGCAATCGACAAACGTCGTGGGACAGCTCGAATCCAGCTCCTGGTCATCGTCGACGCCTCCTGAACCTCGTGGCTGAAGAGTCAAGACAACCATCAACCTATCTGAAGCACTCGACATCGGTGGGCATCTGCTCATCGCCTTCCTGGTCACTGGCTAGTGACCCAGACTCTGTCCCCTCTGCTTTCAGGTTCTTCAGATCTTCGATCCACCTTTGGATCCACCTGAACACTTTCGACTTGGCCGCCAGCAGCACTTTGCAGCAGATCGCCATTGAAAACGACGACGAAACCCGACCCCGAAAGACACCTATGCACCCGGCTTCCCTGGGTGAGGTAACTCGAGTACTCCGGTGCTCCCGTGGGTATAGACTCTAGAACAACCCAGTTCTAAAGGGGTTTGCTCCAAGTCCTCCTCTAAGTGTCCCTTTTCTTTAAAAATCCAACCGCGACTTTCCCCATAGAAGTCAACGGCGATTCGCGGCTGTGTTCTCACACTGCACGCGTCCCCCGTGGGTCCCCTGTGTCACTACCTTGGGTGGTTCCTTGTGGTCCAAGCACTTCTACACGCTCTAGGCCTTGTGTCTAGCTCAGTCGTGGTTCTTATACCACTTTATTGGTGTATGGTTTGGTACGCCCCTAGGGCTCAAACGTGTATTTGTGCTATTACTGTTGATAACTAACTTATAACTTATGTACTTCAAACTCTAGCCTCATAAAGAGACTAGAGGGGTGTGTTTAGCAATAAATACATATATTTTGAATATATACCTGGTGTGGTCCTCTTTCATTTGGTCACTCAAGAGATTATAGACTGGTAAAACAAGCTGCTTTACATTCCTTCAAGACTTAGCCTGAAGGCTGCTCTCCATAGCTACCACTAGGATAGCTTTCAATAAAGGTTGTCTTTAACCTATCTCCAATAAGGGGTTGTTTGGACTGGTGCAAGGTGCCCACTATAATTAGTGGACAGCATATACCAGGCCAACTTCTCACATTGGTGTGCAGCGTGTGGGATTCCAGCTTGCTATTGTTTTACCAGATAATCTCAATTGAATTGATCAACTGAAAACCACTAAGGGTACCGTAGGTACATATAAATCAAGCTTAGTATACAGTAAGTTCTACTGAACTTAGAGTTGTGTGTTAAGGGATAGCACACCCTTTCTACAACTCAAGAGAGTTTAGTAGGCCACACTAGAGTAGGTAGTGCATACACCACACCTCACTAGTAATGTCTTCAAAGCCAGGACCCAGTGAGTCCTTGCCAGAAGCCAGTGGGCTTCTTCCCTCCAAGTATGATAAACTCCCATTCTTGGAATTGAGAGCATTATGCAATACTAGGAAGCTGAGGACAGGCAAAATTGCCAGCACCCATCACCTCAGGGAGGTGCTACTAGCTGATGATCTCAGCAGGGCCCTAGGGTCTGAGGGGGTAGGCAGAGAGGGTGGGGCAGAAGATGAGGAAGGGGTCAGGGGTGAAGAAACCCAGGCCCCCCCCTCTGAAACTGGCCAGGAAGGTGACAATGACCTTGCCCTGGAAAACCCAGCTATTCCTGTGGATGAAGAGGAGGATCAGGATGACCTCACCTTTGTCCCCCCAGGAAGAGTTGAGAGTATGCCAAGAAGGGCTAGATCTCCTTCTCAGAGTCTAACCACTCTGACACCTCAATAGGGACCTCTGTCTCTTCTCATAGGAGAGAATCCTCTCATGAGAGGAGAAAGAGACTGATTCAGTATGAGCAAGCCCAGCTTGAGCTCAGAAAACAGCAGTAGGCTATAGACAGGGAGTCCCTAGATCTCTACAAAGAGAGAAAAAAGATGGGACTAGAGTCCCATGGTGGCAGCAATTTCCCCAGAGATAGGGAAAGGTCTTATGACCATAGGAACCTGAGCAAGATTGTCCCTCCCTACCAGAGTGGGGATGACATCCACAAATGGATAACTGCACTGGAGAGGGCCTGTAAAGTACAGAGGGTCCCTCAGGAGCAGAGGTTTCAGCAATCTTGTGGCTCTCCTTTGCAGACAAAGGTAGAGATAAGCTCCTCACTGTTAGAGAGGAGGATGCTGATAAATACACAGTCTTGAAGAGTGCTCTGATTGATGGGTTTGGCCTAACCACTGAACAATACAGGTTAAAGTTCAGAGATACCCAAAAAGCACAGATCAAGACTGGGTGGACTTTGTTGATTGTTCTGCCAAGGCTCTGGAAGGTTGGTTATTGGGCAGTAAGGTATGTGACTTCACAGGATTGTACAATCTTATCATGAGGGAGCAGATTCTTAATAATTGTCAAAATCAGCTGTTGCATCAGCACCTGGTGGACTCTGATCTGACTTCTCCCCAAGAATTGGGAAAGAAGGCAGACAAATGGGTCAGAACCAGGGTGAGGCAGAAGGTACAGAACCAAGGTGGTGACCCTAAGAAGCAAGATTCTAAAAACTCTGATAAGGGTGGGGAGAAGGGTAAAGACCAGAAGTCTTCACAAGGCCCCCAAAAATCTTCTTCAGGGGGATTCACAGTCTAACAAGGGAAAAGGCCAAAAGAAACCATGGTGCAAGGTCTGTAAGCAAAAGACCCACTGGACCAGTGATTGCACCAAGTCCAAAGACTCTACTCCAGCCCCCACCAATGCCCCTAAGGCACCTACTCCCCCTAGTGCAGTTACAGTTGGTGGTGGGACTACACAAGCCAAGGGTTTAGTAGGGTTGACCCTGGGTAAGGAGATGAGCTCTGACTAGTCAGAGAACTCACTCAGGCTGTCCTAGTCTGTGATGGAGGCATGGATGTGACCTCCTCTGTGAGTCCCAGTAATCTGGGCAAGTACAGGCAACAGCCCTTAATCAATGGAAAAGAGGCTTTGGCATTCAGGGACACAGGGGCAAGTGTCACCATTGTGACACAAGACCTTGTGGATCCTGGGCAGATTATACTTGGTGAAATGTACCAAGTGACCAATGCTAGCAATGTCAGAACAGACCATACTCTGGCAGTTGCTAACTTCTCCTGGGGAGGGGTAACTGGCCTTAAGAAGGTTGTGGTAAGTGCAGACCTACCAGTTGAATGCTTGCTTGGCAATGATCTAGAGACTTCAGCTTGGGCAGAAGTGGAGCTCAGGACCCATGCAGAAATGCTGGGCATCCCTGCAGATGTGTTTGCTGTGACCAGGTCACAAGCCAAATGTCTAACACTGAACAGGCTTTGGATTCTGGAATAATGGACCAAGTGCCCTCCAAGAAGAGGAGTAGTAGGGTAAAGGCAGTGCCTTCCCCCTTGGCTCAGAAGGAAGATCTTGAAGGGGATGATCTCAGTCCTGAGGAAGGAACTGTCCCAGAGGAGCTTGAACCTGACCAGGTTGAGTTCTTGGGGACAGGGGGCCCTTCCAGGGCAGATCTGAGCCAGGAGCAGCAGAGCTGCCCCTCTCTTGAACCCCTCAGACAGCAAGCTGCTGCTGAGGCTGCTGGGAAAGCTAGTGGTCCCCATACAGTGTATTGGGATGATGGACTCTTGTACTCAGAGTGTAGAGACCCCAAGCCTGGTGCCACCAGGAGGCTGGTTATACCTCTGAAGTTCAGGGGCTTCCTATTGACCCTAGCCCATGACATTCCCTTAGCAGGTCACCTGGGTCAGAACAAGACTTGGGACAGAATTGTCCCTCACTTTCACTGGCCCCACATGTCTGAAGACACCAAGGAGTTTTGTCGCTCCTGTGTAACCTGCCAGGCCAGTGGCAAGGCAGGTGGCACTACAAAGGCCCCCCTGATACCACTACCTGTGGTGGGGGTTCCCTTTGAGAGTGTGGGGATTGACATTGTTGGTCCCATGGATCCCCAAACCGCATCTGGGCACAGGTTTATCCTGGTGGTAGTGGATCATGCCACCAGGTACCCAGAGGCTATTCCCCTTAGGACCACTACAGCACCTGTGGTGGCAAGAGCCCTCCTGGGAATTTTCTCAAGAGTGGGCTTCCCTAAGGAGGTTGTATCAGACAGGGGTGCTAACTTTATGTCTGGATACTTGAAAGCAATGTGGAAGGAGTGGGGAGTGACTTACAAGTTCACCACACCCTATCACCCACAATGCAATGGTTTAGTTGAGAGATTCAACAAAACCTTAAAGGGCATGATTAAAGGGCTCCCAGAAAAGCTTAGGCGAAGATGGGACATACTCTTGCCCTGCCTTTTATTTGCATACAGGGAGGTGCCTCAAAAGGGGGTTGGCTACAGCCCTTTTGAACTTTTGTTTGGTCACCCTGTCAGGGGTCCATTGTGCTTGGTGAAGGAAGGATGGGAGTTACCTCTCAAGCCCCCAAAGCAAGACATAGTGGACTATGTACTTGGTCTCCGCTCCAGGATGGCTGAATACATGAAAAAGGCAACTAAAAACCTTGAGGCTAGCCAGGAACTGCAAAAAGCCTGGCATGACCAAAGGCTGTACTGACTGTTTACCAGCCAGGACAGAAGGTGTGGGTGCTGGAGCCAGTGGCCCCAGCAGCTCTCCAAGACAAATGGAGTGGACCCCATACCATTGTTGAACAGAAGGGTGAGGTTACCTCACTTAGTAGACCTGGGAACACCCAGGAGTCCCCACAGGGTTCTCCATGTCAACAGATTAAAACCATATGTGGACAGGGCAGACATGGGCTTGCTCATGGCTACTGATGAGGGACAGGAGGAAGAGAGTGACCCACTCCCTGACCTGCTCTCACAGAACCCTGATGATGGGTCAGTGGATGGTGCAGCCTTGGCAGGCAGCCTCACTGCCCAGCAGCAAACTGATTGCAGACAGGTGCTCAATCAGTTCAGGCACATATTCTCACTGACACCCAGTCAGACCACCTGGTGCACTCATGAAGTGGACACTGGGGACAGTCTGCCTATTAAAAATAAGATTTATAGGCAACCTGACCATGTCAGGGACTGTATCAGGACAGAAGTCCAGAAGATGTTGGATTTGGGAGTTATTGAACCCTCAGATAGCCCTTGGGCTAGTCCAGTGGTCCTTGTGCCAAAACCTCACACCAATGGTGGGAAAAGAAAGATGAGGTTTTGTGTGGACTACAGGGGTCTCAATGCAGTCACTAGGACTGATGCCCATCCAATACCTAGGGCAGATGAGCTAATAGACACTTTGGCCTCAGCCAAGTATCTAAGCACATTTGACCTAACAGCTGGCTACTGGCAGATCAGACTAGCTCATGATGTAAAGCCAAAAACAGCATTCTCAACCCCTAGTGGGCATTATCAATTTGTGGTGATGCCCTTTGGTCTGAAGAATGCACTTGCCACTTTTCAGAGGTTGGTGAATACAGTCCTTACAGGTCTGGAAGCCTATAGTGCAGCATATCTAGATGATATTGCTGTCTTTAGCTCCACCTGGGAGGATCACCTGGTCCACCTCAGAAATGTTTTACAGGCCCTGCAGAAAGCAGGCCTGACTACCAAGGCCACCAAGTGCCAGATAGGGCAGAGTCAGGTTGTGTACCTGGGCCACCTTGTGGGTGGAGGTCAGGTTCAACCCTTGCAGAGCAAGATGGACTGGACAGCTCCAACTACCCAGACTCAGGTGAGAGCCTTTTTAGGCCTGACTGGGTACTATAGGAGATTTGTCAAGGGGTATGGATCAATAGTGACACCCCTGAATGACTTAACTTCCAAGAAAATGCCCAAAAAGGTTCAGTAGACAGTTAGCTGTCAAAAGGCATTTGATGACCTAAAGCAGGCAATGTGCACTGCTCCCATTCTACAGAGTCCTGATTACTCCAAGAAGTTCATTGTCCAAACAGATGCATCTGAATTGGGGGTAGGGGCTGTACTGTCACAATTGAATGATGAAGGTCAGGATCAGCCAGTAGCTTTTATTAGCAGAAGGCTGACCCCTAGAGAGAAACGTTGGTCAGCCATTGAGAGGAGGCCTTTGCTGTGGTCTGGGCTCTGAAGAAGTTGAGGCCATACTTGTTTGGTACTCACTTCCTTGTTCAAACAGACCATAAGCCCCTCTTATGGCTAAAACAAATGAAGGGTGAAAACCCCAAACTGCTTAGGTGGTCCATTTCCCTACAGGGGATGGACTTCACAGTGGAACATAGACCTGGGAGTAACCATGCCAATGCAGATGGACTCTCTAGGTACTTCCACTTAGAACATGAAGACTTAACTGGGCAAGGTTAGTTTAATGTCCCTACGTTTGGGGGGTTGTGTAGGAGAGTAGGATCTGCTTCACATGGGTACCCCCACTTTTTGCTGATGCTTCACTGTTTTTCGACTTTAGTCTGGCTGGGGCCCTGCTAATTAGAACCCCAGCCTAGCTGCTTCCTCTCTAAAATGGTTTCCATGTGCCTTAGGCACATCTCTGATTGGAATCTGGAGTGCCCTTATAAGTCCCTAGTATATGGTATACTATGTACCCAGGCCATAGGTACCTCTGAGGCCTGCCAGGGGCTGAAGCATGTATTATGCCACCCCTGGAAGGCCAGCCAAAATGACACCACAGGCCTGCTACTGCAGCCTGAGTAAGGTGGTGCTTGCACCCCTTACAGTGGTATAGGCTAACTATATCACTACCATTGCACACACCTATAAACCTATAAGTCACTCCTATGGCAGGCCTTGACAATCCTGAAGGCAGAGTGCTTGGTTTTTATGTGAGAGGGTGCCCCTGCATGAGCAGAGCCCCTCTGCAGCTTCGGAGTACCTCCTCTGATGCTGTTTGCAGTGCAGCCTGACCATATACTCTTAAGTGCATTATATCCTCGCTGTAGAATGCTAACTTTGGACTGGCTGCCCCAAAACATGTCGAGTTTGGTTTCAAACATCTTGGAATACTACCCCCCCCGCCAGTTCTCGCAGCGGGGGTAGCATTCCACCCTTCTAGAGGGAGAGACATGTACGCACCGGCCTACCCGGTAACTTCTTTCCAGAGCCCTGCATCACAAAATGGATGCCGCTGCCACAGACACGAGTCTGGCCTCCTACTGCAGACCGAAATTCCGGCAGGGGAGGCCTGGACAATAGGTTTCCTGTCCCAGGGAGGTGTAACCACCTCCCCAGACAGGATAGTGTGTATTGGGGCTGGGCGAGAGCACTCTCTGGTGCTTTGAAGTCCTGCACTGGGGGCACATTTGGTGTTCCTGTGCATACCCCAGTTCAAACCAGCTCAGGTGCTTCCAGCCCCTGCTCTGGCACGAAACTGGACAAAGGGAAAGGGGTGTAACCACCCCTCTGCCCTGACCCTCCCATAGGTGGGTCCCCAGAGTATGTCCAACCCCTAACTTGGTATAAGTATGGGACCCCAGTCCTTAGGACTTTAGATTTACCTGGACGAAACTCTGACACAGAATCCTGGACCTTCGACGCTCTACTTTAAGATTAGAGGACTGAAGAATCTCCTTTGGGGTCAAGGAGTGACTCCCCTGCTTGGCAGGCACCAACAAAGCAATTGTCCGGTCTGCATCGCTGAAGCTCCCGCCGGACGCCGAAGTCTTTGCATCACCAGAGGTGGATTCCAGACTTCCCCGAGGCTGCCCTGAGTCCCCAGCAAAGCTGAGGCCCGTAGATGTTGTGGGTAACGTGGAACTGTGACCCCTGGACACTGATTGCATTTGCAAGTGCATCCTCTTCTGGGTCTCCCACGAAGTTGTGCTTTGGGCTCCGAGTAGCCCCAGCCTCCAGCACCAACAGCACCGAAGATCACTGGCCTCCACTCCACGAGTGTTCCATGAGCCAGCTCTAAGTGCGTCCACTCGAGGCTCCTTTGCGGTCGCTAGTCCGTTGGCTAGTAGGCCTTACCGAAGTCCAATCTTCTTCTGCTTGGGCTCCCTGGTTGCTCCAGGCATGCCCTGATTTACCTTTGCTGGGTGAGTCCCTCAGACCTTGCTGGCCTGCACCACCATCCTTCTTCTATTTCCACAAGACTTGCTGTTGCCAAGGCTTGTTGGGTCCAATCCGGTCGACGACACACCTGCAATCGACAGACGTTATGGACAGCTCGAATCCAGCTCCTGGTCATCGTCGACGCCTCTTGGACCTCGTGGCTGAAGAGTCAAGATGACCATCAACCTACCTGAAGCACTCGACATCAGTGGGCATCTGCTCATCGCCTTCCTGGTCACTGGCTAGTGACCCAGACTCTGTCCCCTCTGCTTTCAGGTTCTTCAGATCTTCGATCCACCTTTGGATCCACCCGAACACTTTCGACTTGGCCGCCAGCAGCACTTTGCAGCAGATCGCCATTGAAAACGACGACGAAACCCGATCCCGAAAGACAGTTATGCACCCGGCTTCCCTGGGTGAGGTAACTCGAGTACTCTGGTGCTCCCGTGGGTATAGACTCTAGAACAACCTAGTTCTAAAGGGGTTTGCTCCAAGTCCTCCTCTAAGTGTCTCTTTTCTTTAAAAATCCAACCGCGACTTTCCCCATAGAAGTCAACGGCGATTCGCGGCTGTGTTCTCACACTGCACGCGTCCCGCGTGGGTCCCCTGTGTCACTACCTTGGGTGGTTCCTTGTGGTCCAAGCACTTCTACAGGCTCTAGGCCTTGTGTCTAGCTCAGTCGTGGTTCTTATACCACTTTATTGGTATATGGTTCGGTACGCCCCTAGGGCTCAAACGTGTATTTGTGCTATTACTGTTGATAACTAACTTATAACTTATGTACTTCGAACTCTAGCCTCATAAAGAGACTAGAGGGGTGTGTTTAGCAATAAATACATATATTTTGAATATATACCTGGTGTGGTCCTCTTTCATTTGGTCACTCAAGAGATTGTAGACTGGTAAAACAAGCTGCTTTACATTCCTTCAAGACTTAGCCTGAAGGCTGCTCTCCATAGCTACCACTAGGATAGCTTTCAATAAAGTTTGTCTTTAATAGGCCTGGGCGGAAAACTACGCTACGCTCGCGTAGTTTGCGAAGTTTGCGCTACTTCGCACTACGCGAATTGCACGTAGCACAGTGCAAACACGCGTTGCGTAGCATAGCGTAGCGTAGCGTAGTGCAGCGGTCATTTTTTGCTTGCTCGCGGTCCTCAACGTCAAGTTGGCGACCGCGAGCAAGCAAAATGACATCCCGGCGAGACTTTTTCCTCGTTCGCGATCAGCAACATCAAGTTGCCGATCGCGAGCGTGGAAAATAAACCTCCCGGCGAGATTCTCAACGCGGGGAGGTCAGGTTTCTCATTGCGAGTGGTCGCGTATGCTCGCGACCGCTCGCGATGAGAAACTACCAGTCCGCGTTGAGAAAGCTGCCGCTCGAGTAAAAATCTACTCGAGCGGCAGTAAAAGACAGCTCGCACTGTGCAAGATGCCGTTTTCAATGATTGCACAGTGCGGACAAGCATCCGGCACTGTGCAATCATTGCGAACATGCACTACGCAGTTCGCATAGTGCTACGCGTAGCTCGCGTAGTGCGAACTGCACTTTGCGTAGCTTCGCGAAGCGTTACTTCGCGAACTACGCCCAGGGTTAGTCTTTAACCTATCTCCAATAAGGGGTTGTTTGGACTGGTGCAAGGTGCCCACTATAATTAGTGGACAGCATATACCAGGCCAACTTCTCACATATAACATCCCTGAAACCTGTGTTTTTTTCAGTGAATTTCTAAGGTTTTTTAAATTCTAATCCCAAACTATAAAGTCCCTGAAACCTGTGGTGTTTTCAGTGAATTTCTAAGATTTTTAAATGCTAATCCCTAACTATAACGTCCCTAAAACCTATGTTTTTTTCAGTGAATTTCTACGGTTTTTTAAATGCTAATTTCAAACTATGCCTACATAGGTAGAATATGTACAGAAAGAGGAAGAAAGGCGTAGAAAGAAGCAAGAGAAGTGCAGTAAGAGGGAAGAGAGGTGCAGAAAGAGGAAGAAAGGTATAGAAAGCAAGAAAAATGCAGAAAGAGGCAACAGAAGTCTAGAAAGAGGGAGAAAGGTGGAGAAAGAAGCAAGAGAAGTACAGAAAGAAGCGACAGAGATGCCGAAAGAGGCCTACTTTGACTGTACCTTCCCACAGACTCATACAAAGTAGCCTAATCCCTAATCCTCACTTTTCTCTTGAAGGTTCACTATTAATCGACTGCTCAGAATGTTAGGCCTACCAAATGTAAAACAGCAATCCTAACCATATCACTATTGTAAGTCTCACCAAGTTTGTGAAGGTATGAATGCATGTGTCTGTGCTTTTACCTAGTGACATGTTACAAAAAAATAAACATACAAATACTTGCATTCCTGTGTTTCAAACAGCATACTCTGTAAATTTGTGTACAAAAAGGAGTATGTATTTTTTCTGCTCATAGTACAGGGCACTCGGGAATCCAATAGTATATTTGAGGGGCTCTATAACACCTATATACATAAGACATGTCTGCCTGTGCAACCGACTGACAGAGCAGAACTAAGAAGATTTGACCACCTATAAGAGAAGCTACCTGCTTTTTAAGCTACCATCTTCAGATGCATAACACATGAGACTACATGTACAAGTAGACATATACCTCAGTCACGAGAGCATGCTGACCTTTAAACTTGACAGCTTGCACTTTCCATTTGAATACTGAAACAGGCAAAAGAAGTACAGAAAGAAGCAAGAGAAATGCGGAAAAAGCAAGAGAGGTGCAGAAAGAGTAAGAAATGTGCAGAAAGAGGCAAGAAAAGTGCAGAAAGAGGCAAGAGAAGTGTAGAAAGAGGCAAGAGAAGTGTAGAAAGAGTCAAAAGAGGAGCAGAAAGAGGCAAGAGAGGTACAGAAAGAGGTAAGTGAGGTACAGAAAGACGCAAGAGAAGTGCAAAAAGAGGCAAGAGAAGTGCAGAAAGAGGCAAGAGAGGTGCAGAAAGAGGGGTACAGAAAGATGCAAGAGGGGGCAGAAATAAGCAAGAGAGGTACATAGAGAAGCAAGAGAAATGCACAACTAAGCACCATGGGTGCAGAAAGAAGCAAAAGAGGTACGGAAAGAGGCAAGAGAACTGTAAAAAGAGGCAAAAGAGTTGCAGAAAGAGGCAATAGAGGTGCACAAAGAGGGAAGAAGGGTAGAGAAAGAGGCAAGAGGGGTGCAGAAAGAATTAAGAGAGGTGCAGAAAGAAGCAAACAAAGTGCAGAAAGAAGCAAGAGGTGCAAAAAGAGGCAAGAGAAGTGCAGAAAGAGGCAAGAGAGGTAAAGAAACAGGCAGGAGAGGTACAGAAAGAGGGAACAGGGGTGCTGAAAGAGGCAAGAGAGGTACAGAAAGAGGGAAGAGGGATGCAGAAAGAGACAAGAAGGGTGCAGAAAGAAGCAAGTGAGGTGCAGAAAGAGGTAAGAGAGGTGCAGAAAGAGGCAAAGGAGGTGCAGAAAGAGGCAAAGGAGGTGCAGAAACAGGCAAGAGAAGTGAAGAAAGAGGCAAGAGAGGTACAGAAAGAGGTAAGAGTGGTGCAGAAAGAGGCAAGTAAGGTGCAGAAACAGTCAAGAGGGATGCAGAAAGAGGCAAGTGAAGTGCAGAAAGAAGCAACAGAGGTGCAGAACGAGGCAAGAGAACTGCAGACAGAGGAAAAAGGGGTGCAGAAAGAGGCAAGAGGGGTGCAGAAAAAGCAAGAAAGATGCGAAAAAAAGCAACAGAGGAGCAGAAAGAACCAACAGAGGAGCAGAAAGAGGCAAGAGGGGTGCAGAAAGTGGCAAGAGAAGGGCAGAAAGAAGCAACAGAGTTGCAGAGAGAGGCAATAGAAGTGCAGAAAGAGGCAAGAGAGGTGCAGAAACAGGCAGGAGAGGTGCAGAAAGAGGCAAGAAAAGTGCAGAAAGAGGCAAGAGAGGTGCAGAAACAGGCAGGAGAGGTGCAGAAAGAGGTAACAGGGTTGCAGAAAGAGGCAAGAGAGGTACAGGAAGTAGCAAGTGACGTGCAGAAAGGCACAAGAGGTGCAGAAAGAGGGAACAGGGGTGCAGACAGGCAAGAGAGGTGCAGAAAGAGGGAACAGGGGTACAGAAAGAGGCAAGAGGTATGCAGAAAGATGGAACAGGGGTGCGGACAGAAGGAAGAGGGGTGCAGAAAGAGGCAAGAGGGGTACAGAAATTTACAAGAGAGGTGTAGAAAGAAGCAAGAGCAGTGAATAAAGAACCAACAGATGTTCAAAAAGCGGCAAGAGGGGTGCAGAAAAAGGCATAGGAAGTGCAGAAAGAAGCAAAAGAGGTGCAGAAAGAGGCAAGAGGACTGCAGAAAGAGGCAAGAGAGGTACAGAAAGAGGCAAGAGAGGTGCGGAAAGAGGGAACAGGGGTGCAGACAGAGGCAAGAGAGGTGCAGAAAGAGGGAACAGGGGGGCAGAAAGAGGCAAGAGGGAACAGGGGTGCAGACAGAGGGAAGGGGGTGCAGAAAGAGGCAACAGAAGTGCAGAAAGAAGTAAAAGAGGTGCAGAAAGAGGCAAGAGAACTGCAGAAAAAACCAACAGAGGAGTAGAAAGAGGCAAGAGGGGTGCAGAAAGAGGCAAGAGAAGTGCAGAAAGAAGCAACAGAGGTGCAGAAAGAGGCAAGAGAACTGCAGAAAGAGGGAAGACAGTTGCAGAAACAGGCAAAAGAGATGCAGAAAGACGGAACAGGGGTGCAGACAGAGGCAAGAGAGGAGCAGAAATTTGCAAGAGGTGCAGAAAGAAGCAAGAGCAATGCAGAAAGAACCAACAGAGGTGCAGAAAGAGGCTAGAGGGGTGCAGAAAGAGGGGTGCAGAAAGAAGCAAGAGAGGTACAGAAAGAAGCAAGAGAAGTACAGAAAGAAGCAAAAAAGGTACAGAAAGAGGGAAGAGGGGTGCAGAAAGAGGAAAGAGTTGTTTAGAAAGAACCAATAGAGGTGCAGAAAGAAGCAAAAGAAGTACAGAAGTAAGCAAGGGAGGTGCAGAAGTAAGCAAAAGGGGTGCAGAAAGAAGCAAGAGGGGTGCAGAAAGAGGCAAGAGAAGTCCAGAAAGAGGCAAGAGAGATGCAGAAAGAGGCAAGAGAGGTGCAGAAAGAGGGATGAGCGGTGCAGAAAGAGGCACGAGGGGTGCAGAAAGAAGCAAGAGATGTAGAGAAAGAAGCAAGAGAAGTGCAGAGATATGCAACAGTGGTGCAGAAAGAGGCTAGAGAGCTACAGAAAGAGGCAAGAGAAGTACAGAAAAAAGCAACGGAGGTACAGAAGAAGGCAAGAGAACCGCAGAAAGAGGCAAGAGAGTTGCAGAAACAGGCAAAAGAGGTACAGGAAAAGGGAACAGGGGTGCAGACAGAGGCAAGAGAGGTGCAGAAACAGGCAAAAGAGGTACAGGAAGAGGGAACAGGGGTGCAGACAGAGGCAAGAGATGTGCAGAAAGAGTGAAGAGGGGTGCAGAAAGAGTCAAGAGGGGTACAAGAAAGGCACAGAAAGAAGCAAGAGTAGTGCAGAAAGAAGCAAAAGAGGTGCAGAAAGAGGCAGATGAACTGCAGAAAGAGGCATAAGAGGTGCTGAAACAGGGAACAGACGTGCAGAAAGAGGCAAGAAAAGAGTAGAAGGAGGCAAGAGAGGTGCAGAAACAGTCAGGAGAGGTGCAGAAAGAGGGAACAGGGGTGCAGAAAGAGGCAAGAGGACTGAAGAAAGAGGCAAGAGAGATGCAGAAAGAGGCAAGGGAGGTGCAGAAAGAGGGAACAAGGGTGCAGACAGAGGTAAGAGAGGTGCAGAAAGAGGGAACAGGGGTGCAGAAAGAGGAAAGAGGGGTGCAGAAATAGGGAACAGGGGTACAGAAAGGGGAAAGAGGGGTGCAGAAATGTACAAGAAAGGCGCAGAAATAAGCAAGAGAAGTGCAGAAAGAAGCAAAAGAGGTGCAGAAAGAGGCACGTGAACTGCAGAAAGAGGCAAGAGAGGTGTTGAAACAGGCAACAGAGGTGCAGAAAGAGGCAATAGAGGTGCAGAAAGAGGGAACAGGGGTGCAGACAGGCAAGAGAGGTGCAGAAAGAGGGAACAGGGGTGCAGAAAGAGGCAAGAGGATTGCAGAAAGATGGAACAGGGGTGCGGACAGAGGGAAGAGGGGTGCAGAAAGAGGCAAGATGGGTGCAGAAATTAACAAGAGAGGTGTAGAAAGAAGCAAGAGCAGTGAATAAAGAACCAACAGATGTTCAAAAAGAGGCAAGAGGGGTGCAGAAAAATGCATAAGAAGTGCAGAAAGAAGCAAAAGAGGTGCAGAAAGAGGCAAGAGAGGTGCAGAAAGAGGGAACAGGGGTGCAGACAGGGGCAAGAGAGGTCCAAAAAGAGGGAACAGTGGTGCAGAAAGAGGCAAGAAGGGTGCAGAAATAGGGTGCAGGGGTGCAGACAGAGGGAAGAGGGGTGCTGAAAGAGGGAACAGGGGTGCAGACAGAGGGAAGATGGGTGCAGAAAGAGGCAACAGAAGTGCAGAAAGAAGTAAAAGAGGTGCAGAAAGTGGCAAGAGAACTGCAGAAATAGGCAAGACAGTTGCAGAAACAGGCAAAAGAGATGCAGAAAGACGGAACAGGGGTGCAGACAGAGGCAAGAGAGGAGCAGAAAGTTGCAAGAGGTGCAGAAAGAAGCAAGAGCAGTGCAGAAAGAACCAACAGAGGTGCAGAAAGAGGCAAGAGGGGTGCAGAAAGAGGCAAGAGAAGTGCAGAAAGAAGCAACAGAGGTGCAGAAAGAGGCAAGAGAACTGCAGAAATAGGCAAGACAGTTGCAGAAACAGGCAAAAAAGATGCAGAAAGACGGAACAGGGGTGCAGACAGAGGCAAGAGAGGAGCAGAAAGTTGCAAGAGGTGCAGAAAGAAGCAAGAGCAGTGCAGAAAGAACCAACAGAGGTGCAGAAAGAGGCAAGAATGGTGCAGAAAGAGGAAAGAGGGGTGCAGAAAGAAGCAAGAGAGGAACAGAAAGAAGTAGAAGTGCAGAAAGAAGCAAAAGAGGTGCAGAAAGAGGATAGGGGGTGCAGAAAGAGGAAAGAGTGGTTTAGAAAGAAGAAATAGAGGTGCAGAAAGAAGCAAAAGAAGTACAGAAAGAAGCAAGGGAGGTGCAGAAGTAAGCAAAAGGGGTGCAGAAAGAAGCAAGAGGGGTGCAGAAAGAGGCAAGAGAAGTCCAGAAAGAGGCAAGAGACGGGCAGAAAGAGGCAAGTAAGGTGAAGAAAGAGGGAAGAGGGTACAGAAAGAGGTAAAAGAAGTGCAGAAAGAAGCAACAAAGGTGCAGAAAGAGGCAAGAGAGGTGCAGAAAGAGGGATGAGCGGTGCAGAAAGAGGCACGAGGGGTGCAGAAAGAAGCAAGAGATGTTGAGAAAGAAGCAAGAGAAGTGCAGAAAGATGCAACAGTGGTGCAGAAAGAGGCTAGAGAGGTACAGAAAGAGGCAAGAGAAGTGCAGAAAAAAGCAACTGAGGTACAGAAGAAGGCAAGAGAACTGCAGAAAGAGGCAAGAGAGTTGCAGAAACAGGCAAAAGAGGTACAGGAAGAGGGAACAGGGGTGCAGACAGAGGCAAGAGAGGTGCAGAAACAGGCAAAAGAGGTAAAGGAAGAGGGAACAGGGGTGCAGACAGAGGCAAGAGAGGTGCAGAAAGAGTGAAGAGGGGTGCACACAGAGGCAAGAGAGGTGCAGAAAGAGGGAACAGGGGGGCAGAAAGAGGCAAGAGGGAACAGGGGTGCAGATAGAGGGAAGGGGGTGCAGAAAGAGGCAACAGAAGTGCAGAAAGAAGTAAAAGAGGTGCAGAAAGAGGCAAGAGAACTGCAGAAAAAACCAACAGAGGAGTAGAAAGAGGCAAGAGGGGTGCAGAAAGAGGCAAGAGAAGTGCAGAAAGAAGCAACAGAGGTGCAGAAAGAGGCAAGAGAACTGCAGAAAGAGGGAAGACAGTTGCAGAAACAGGCAAAAGAGATGCAGAAAGATGGAACAGGGGTGCAGACAGAGGCAAGAGAGGAGCAGAAATTTGCAAGAGGTGCAGAAAGAAGCAAGAGCAATGCAGAAAGAACCAACAGAGGTGCAGAAAGAGGCTAGAGGGGTGCAGAAAGAGGGGTGCAGAAAGAAGCAAGAGAGGTACAGAAAGAAGCAAGAGAAGTACAGAAAGAGGGAAGAGGGGTGCAGAAAGAGGAAAGAGTTGTTTAGAAAGAACCAATAGAGGTGCAGAAAGAAGCAAAAGAAGTACAGAAAGAAGTAAGGGAGGTGCAGAAGTAAGCAAAAGGGGTGCAGAAAGAAGCAAGAGGGGTGCAGAAAGAGGCAAGAGAAGTCCAGAAAGAGGCAAGAGAGATGCAGAAAGAGGCAAGTAAGGTGCAGAAAGAGGGAAGAGGGTACAGAAAGAGGTAAGAGAAGTGCAGAAAGAAGCAACAGAGGTGCAGAAAGAGGCAAGAGAGGTGCAGAAAGAGGGATGAGCGGTGCAGAAAGAGGCACGAGGGGTGCAGAAAGAAGCAAGAGATGTAGAGAAAGAAGCAAGAGAAGTGCAGAAATATGCAACAGTGGTGCAGAAAGAGGCTAGAGAGCTACAGAAAGAGGCAAGAGAAGTACAGAACAAAGCAACTGAGGTACAGAATAAGGCAAGAGAACTGCAGAAAGAGGCAAGAGAGTTGCAGAAACAGGCAAAAGAGGTACAGGAAAAGGGAACAGGGGTGCAGACAGAGGCTAGAGAGGTGCAGAAACAGGCAAAAGAGGTACAGGAAGAGGGAACAGGGGTGCAGACAGAGGCAAGAGAGGTGCAGAAAGAGTGAAGAGGGGTGCAGAAAGAGTCAAGACAGGTACAAGAAAGGCACAGAAAGAAGCAAGAGTAGTGCAGAAAGAAGCAAAAAAGGTGCAGAAAGAGGCACGTGAACTGCAGAAAGAGGCATAAGACGTACTGAAACAGGGAACAGACATGCAGAAAGAGACAAGAAAAGAGTAGAAGGAGGCAAGAGAGGTGCAGAAACAGTCAGGAGAGGTGCAGAAAGAGGGAACAGGGGTGCAGAAAGAGGCAAGAGGACTGAAGAAAGAGGCAAGAGAGATGCAGAAAGAGGCAAGGGAGGTACAGAAAGAGGGAACAAGGGTGCAGACAGAGGTAAGAGAGGTGCAGAAACAGGGAACAGGGGTGCAGAAAGAGGCAAGAGGGGTGCAGAAATAGGGAACAGGGGTACAGAAAGGGGAAAGAGGGGTGCAGAAATTTACAAGAAAGGCGCAGAAAGAAGCAAGAGAAGTGCAGAAAGAAGCAAAAGAGGTGCAGAAAGAGGCACGTGAACTGCAGAAAGAGGCAAGAGAGGTGTTGAAACAGGCAACAGAGGTGCAGAAAGAGGCAATAGAGGTGCAGAAAGAGGGAACATGGGTGCAGACAGGCAAGAGAGGTGCAGAAAGAGGGAACAGGGGTGCAGAAAGAGGCAAGATGATTGCAGAAAGATGGAACAGGGGTGCGGACAGAGGGAAGAAGGGTGCAGAAAGAGGCAAGAGGGGTGCAGAAATTTACAAGAGAGGTGTAGAAAGAAGCAAGAGCAGTGAATAAAGAACCAACAGATGTTCAAAAAGAGGCAAGAGGGGTGCAGAAAAAGGCATAAGAAGTGAAGAAAGAAGCAAAAGAGGTGCAGAAAGAGGCAAGAGAGGTGCAGAAAGAGGGAACAGGGGTGCAGACAGAGGCAAGAGAGGTCCAAAAAGAAGGAACAGGGGTGCAGAAAGAGGCAAGAGGGGTGCAGAAATAGGGAGCAGGGGTGCAGACAGAGGGAAGAGGGGTGCTGAAAGAGGGAACAGGGGTGCAGACAGAGGGAAGATGGGTGCAGAAAGAGGCAACAGAAGTGCAGAAAGAAGTAAAAGAAGTGCAGAAAGTGGCAAGAGAACTGCAGAAAAAACCAACAGAGGAGCAGAAAGAGGCAAGAGGGGTGCAGAAAGAGGCAAGAGAAGTGCAGAAAGAAGCAACAGAGGTGCAGAAAGAGGCAAGAGAACTGCAGAAATAGGCAAGACAGTTGCAGAAACAGGCAAAAGAGATGCAGAAAGACGGAACAGGGGTGCAGACAGAGGCAAGAGAGGAGCAGAAAGTTGCAAGAGGTGCAGAAAGAAGCAAGAGCAGTGCAGAAAGAACCAACAGAGGTGCAGAAAGAGGCAAGAGGGGTGCAGAAAGAGGCAAGAGGGGTCCAGAAAGAAGCAAGAGAGGAACAGAAAGAAGCAGAAGTGCAGAAAGAAGCAAAAGAGGTGCAGAAAGAGGGAAGGGGGTGCAGAAAGAGGAAAGAGTGGTTTAGAAAGAAGCAATAGAGGTGCAGAAAGAAGCAAAAGAAGTACAGAAAGAAGCGAGGGAGGTGCAGAAGTAAGCAAAAAGGGTGCAGAAAGAAGCAAGAGGGGTGCAGAAAGAGGCAAGAGAAGTCCAGAAAGAGGCAAGAGACGTGCAGAGAGAGGCAAGTAAGGTGAAGAAAGAGGGAAGAGGGTACAGAAAGAGGTAAGAGAAGTGCAGAAAGAAGCAACAAAGGTGCAGAAAGAGGCAAGAGAGGTGCAGAAAGAGGGATGAGCGGTGCAGAAAGAGGCACGAGGGGTGCAGAAAGAAGCAAGAGATGTTGAGAAAGAAGCAAGAGAAGTGCAGAAAGATGCAACAGTGGTGCAGAAATAGGCTAGAGAGGTACAGAAAGAGCCAAGAGAAGTGCAGAAAAAAGTAACTGAGGTACAGAAGAAGGCAAGAGAACTGCAGAAAGAGGCAAGAGAGTTGCAGAAACAGGCAAAAGAGGTACAGGAAGAGGGAACAGGGGTGCAGACAGAGGCAAGAGAGGTGCAGAAACAGGCAAAAGAGGTAAAGGAAGAGGGAACAGGGGTGCAGACAGAGGCAAGAGAGGGGCAGAAAGAGTGAAGAGGGGTGCAGAAACAGTGCAGAGGGGTGCAGAAAGAGGCAAGAGGGGTATAGAAATTTACAAGAAAGGTGTAGAAAGAAGCAAGAGTAGTGCAGAAAGAAGCAAAAGAGGTGCAGAAAGAGGCACGTGAACTGCAGAAAGAGGCAAGAGAGGTGCTGAAACAGGCAACAGAGGTGCAGAAAGAGGCAAGAGGACTGAAGAAAGAGGCAAGAGAGGTGCAGAAAGAGGCAAGAGAGGTGCAGAAAGAGGAACAAGTGTGCAGACAGAGGTAAGAGAGGTGCAGAAATAGGGAACAGGGTGCAGAAAGGGGGAAGAGGGGTGTAGAAATTCACAAGAAAGGCGCAGAAAGAAGCAAGAGAAGTGCAGAAAGAAGCAAAAGAGGTGCAGAAAGAGGCACGTGAACTGCAGAAAGAGGCAACAGAAGTGCAGAAAGAAGTAAAAGAGGTGCAGAAAGAGGCAAGAGAACTGCAGAAAAAACCAACAGAGGAGTAGAAAGAGGCAAGAGGGGTGCAGAAAGAGGCAAGAGAAGTGCAGAAAGAAGCAACAGAGGTGCAGAAAGAGGGAAGAGAACTGCAGAAAGAGGGAAGACAGTTGCAGAAACAGGCAAAAGAGATGCAGAAAGACGGAACAGGGGTGCAGACAGAGGCAAGAGAGGAGCAGAAATTTGCAAGAGGTGCAGAAAGAAGCAAGAGCAATGCAGAAAGAACCAACAGAGGTGCAGAAAGAGGCTAGAGGGGTGCAGAAAGAGGGGTGCAGAAAGAAGCAAGAGAGGTACAGAAAGAAGCAAGAGAAGTACAGAAAGAAGCAAAAGAGGTACAGAAAGAGGGAAGAGGGGTGCAGAAAGAGGAAAGAGTTGTTTAGAAAGAACCAATAGAGGTGCAGAAAGAAGCAAAAGAAGTACAGAAAGAAGCAAGGGAGGTGCAGAAGTAAGCAAAAGGGGTGCAGAAAGAAGCAAGAGGGGTGCAGAAAGAGGCAAGAGAAGTCCAGAAAGAGGCAAGAGAGATGTAGAAAGAGGCAAGAGAGGTGCAGAAAGAGGGATGAGCAGTGCAGAAAGAGGCACGAGGGGTGCAGAAAGAAGCAAGAGATGTAGAGAAAGAAGCAAGAGAAGTGCAGAAATATGCAACAGTGGTGCAGAAAGAGGCTAGAGAGCTACAGAAAGAGGCAAGAGAAGTACAGAAAAAAGCAACGGAGGTACAGAAGAAGGCAAGAGAACTGCAGAAAGAGGCAAGAGAGTTGCAGAAACAGGCAAAAGAGGTACAGGAAAAGGGAACAGGGGTGCAGACAGAGGCAAGAGAGGTGCAGAAACAGGCAAAAGAGGTACAGGAAGAGGGAACAGGGGTGCAGACAGAGGCAAGAGAGGTGCAGAAAGAGTGAAGAGGGGTGCAGAAAGAGTCAAGAGGGGTACAAGAAAGGCACAGAAAGAAGCAAGAGTAGTGCAGAAAGAAGCAAAAGAGGTGCAGAAAGAGGCACGTGAACTGCAGAAAGAGGCATAAGAGGTGCTGAAACAGGGAACAGACGTGCAGAAAGAGGCAAGAAAAGAGTAGAAGGAGGCAAGAGAGGTGCAGAAACAGTCAGGAGAGGTGCAGAAAGAGGAAACAGGGGTGCAGAAAGAGGCAAGAGGACTGAAGAAAGAGGCAAGAAAGATGCAGAAAGAGGCAAGGGAGGTGCAGAAAGAGGGAACAAGGGTGCAGACAGAGGTAAGAGAGGTGCAGAAAGAGGGAACAGGGGTGCAGAAAGAGGCAAGAGGGGTGCAGAAATAGGGAACAGGGGTACAGAAAGGGGAAAGAGGGGTGCAGAAATGTACAAGAAAGGCGCAGAAAGAAGCAAGAGAAGTGCAGAAAGAAGCAAAGAGGTGCAGAAAGAGGCACGTGAACTGCAGAAAGAGGCAAGAGAGGTGTTGAAACAGGCAACAGAGGTGCAGAAAGAGGCAATAGAGGTGCAGAAAGAGAGGAACAGGGGTGCAGACAGGCAAGAGAGGTGCAGAAAGAGGGAACAGGGGTGCAGAAAGAGGCAAGAGGATTGCAGAAAGATGGAACAGGGGTGCGGACAGAGGGAAGAGGGGTGAAGAAAGAGGCAAGATGGGTGCAGAAATTAACAAGAGAGGTGTAGAAAGAAGCAAGAGCAGTGAATAAAGAACCAACAGATGTTCAAAAAGAGGCAAGAGGGGTGCAGAAAAAGGCATAAGAAGTGAAGAAAGAAGCAAAAGAGGTGCAGAAAGAGGCAAGAGAGGTGCAGAAAGAGGGAACAGGGGTGCAGACAGAGGCAAGAGAGGTCCAAAAAGAAGGAACAGGGGTGCAGAAAGAGGCAAGAGGGGTGCAGAAATAGGGAGCAGGGGTGCAGACAGAGGGAAGAGGGGTGCTGAAAGAGGGAACAGGGGTGCAGACAGAGGGAAGATGGGTGCAGAAAGAGGCAACAGAAGTGCAGAAAGAAGTAAAAGAGGTGCAGAAAGTGGCAAGAGAACTGCAGATAAAACCAACAGAGGAGCAGAAAGAGGCAAGAGAACTGCAGAAATAGGCAAGACAGTTGCAGAAACAGGCAAAAGAGATGCAGAAAGACGGAACAGGGGTGCAGACAGAGGCAAGAGAGGAGCAGAAAGTTGAAAGAGGTGCAGAAAGAAGCAAGAGCAGTGCAGAAAGAACCAACAGAGGTGCAGAAAGAGGCAAGAGGGGTGCAGAAAGAGAAAAGAGGGGTGCAGAAAGAAGCAAGAGAGGAACAGAAAGAAGCAGAAGTGCAGAAAGAAGCAAAAGAGGTGCAGAAAGAGGGAAGGGGGGTGCAGAAAGAGGAAAGAGTGGTTTAGAAAGAAGCAATAGAAGTACAGAAAGAAGCAAGGGAGGTGCAGAAGTAAGCAAAAAGTGTGCAGAAAGAAGCAAGAGGGGTGCAGAAAGAGGCAAGAGAAGTCCAGAAAGAGGCAAGAGACGTGCAGAGAGAGGCAAGTAAGGTGAAGAAAGAGGGAAGAGGGTACAGAAAGAGGTAAGAGAAGTGCAGAAAGAAGCAACAAAGGTGCAGAAAGAGGCAAGAGAGGTGCAGAAAGAGGGATGAGCGGTGCAGAAAGAGGCACGAGGGGTGCAGAAAGAAGCAAGAGATGTTGAGAAAGAAGCAAGAGAAGTGCAGAAAGATGCAACAGTGGTGCAGAAAGAGGCTAGAGAGGTACAGAAAGAGGCAACAGAAGTGCAGAAAAAGCAACTGAGGTACAGAAGAAGGCAAGAGAACTTCAGAAAGAGGCAAGAGAGTTGCAGAAACAGGCAAAAGAGGTACAGGAAGAGGGAACAGGGGTGCAGACAGAGGCAAGAGAGGTGCAGAAACAGGCAAAAGAGGTAAAGGAAGAGGGAACAGGGGTGCAGACAGAGGCAAGAGAGGTGCAGAAAGAGTGAAGAGGGGTGCAAAAACAGTGCAGAGGGTTGCAGAAAGAGGCAAGAAGGGTACAGAAATTTACAAGAAAGGTGCAGAAAGAAGCAAGAGTAGTGCAGAAAGAAGCAAAAGAGGTGCAGAAAGAGGCACGTGAACTGCAGAAAGAGGCAAGAGAGGTGCTGAAACAGGCAACAGAGGTGCAGAAAGAGGCAAGAGGACTGAAGAAAGAGGCAAGAGAGGTGCAGAAAGAGGCAAGAGAGGTGCAGAAAGAGGGAACAAGTGTGCAGACAGAGGTAAGAGAGGTGCAGAAATAGGGAACAGGGGTGCAGAAAGGGGGAAGAGGGGTGTAGAAATTCCCAAGAAAGGCACAGAAAGAAGCAAGAGAAGTGCAGAAAGAGGCAAGAGAGGTGCTGAAACAGGCAACAGAGGTGCAGAAAGAGGCAAGAGAAGTGTAGAAAGAGGCAAGAGAGGTGCAGAAACAGGCAGGAGAGGTGCAGAAAGAGGGAACAGGGGTGCAGAAAGAGGGAACAGGTGTGCAGAAACAGGCAAGAGAGGTGCAGAAAGAGGGAACAGGTGTGCAGAAACAGGTAAGAGAGGTGCGGAAAGAGGTAATAGGGGTGCAGAGAGAGGCAAGAGGGGTGCAGAAATAGGGAACAGGGGTGCAGAGAGGGGGATGAGGGGTGCAGAAAGAGGCAACAGAAGTGCAGAAAGAAGTAAAAGAGGTGCAGAAAGAGGCAAGAGAGGTACAGAAAGAGGGAACAGGTGTGCAGACAGAGGCAAGAGAGGTGCAGACAGAGGAAAGAGGGGTGCAGAAAGTGGCAAGAGGGGTGCAGAAAGAAGCAAGAGAGGTGCAGAAAAATGCAACAGAAGTGCAGAGAAAACAAACAGAGGAACAGAAAGAGGCAAGAGGGGTGCATAAAGTGGCAAGAGAAGTGCAGAAAGAAGCATCAGAGTTGCAGAAAGAGGCAAGAGAGGTGCATAAAGAGTGAAGAGGGGTGCAGAAAGAGGCAATAGGGGTTCAGGAATTTACAAGAAAGGAGTAGAAAGAAGCAAGAGCAGTGCAGAAAGAACAAACAGAAGTGCAGAAAGAG
This sequence comes from Calotriton arnoldi, assembly GCA_963921515.1. Taxonomy (NCBI): domain Eukaryota; kingdom Metazoa; phylum Chordata; class Amphibia; order Caudata; family Salamandridae; genus Calotriton; species Calotriton arnoldi. The sequence continues at coordinate 58,626 of CAWUFW010016918.1, read as the reverse complement.
GTACGAGTAGTGCAGAAAGAAGCAAAAGAGGTGCAGAAAGAGGCACGTGAACTGCAGAAAGAGGCAAGAGAGATGCTGAAACGGGCGACAGAGTTGCAGAAAGAGGCAAGAGAAGTGCAGAAAGAGGCAAGAGAGGTGCAAAAACTGGCAGGAGATGTGCAGAAAGAGGGAACAGGGGTGCAGAAAGAGGCAAGAGGCCTGAAGAAAGAGGCAAGAGAGGTTCAGAAAGAGGCAAGAGAGGTGCAGAAAGAGGGAACAAGGGTGCAGACAGAGGTAAGAGGTGCAGAAAGAGGCAAGAGGGGTGCAGAAAGAGGCAAGAGGGGTGCACAAATAGGGAACAGAGGTGCAGAAAGGGGGAAGAGGGGTGCAGAAAGAGGCAACAGAAAAGCAGAAAGAAGTAAAAGAGGTGCAGAAAGAGGCAAGAGAACTGCAGAAAGAGGCAAGAGAGGTGCATAAAGAGGCAGGAGAGGTACAGAAAGAGGGAACAGGTGTGCAGGCAGAGGCAAGAGAGGTTCAGACAGTGGCAAGAGGGGTGCAGAAAGAAGCAAGAGAGGTGCAGAAAATGCAACAGAAGTGCAGAAAAAACCAACAAAGGAGCAGAAAGAGGGAAGAGGGTGCAGAAACAGGCAAGAGAAGTGGAGAAAGAAGCAACAGAGGTGCAGAAAGAGGCAAGGGAACTGCATTAAGAGGCATTACAGTTGCAGAAACAGGCAAAAGAGGTGCAGGAAGACGGAACAGGGCTGCAGACAGAGGCAAGAGAGGAGCAGAAAGTTACAAGAGGTGCAGAAAGAATCAAGAGCAGTGCAGAAAGAACCAACAGAGGTACAGAAAGAGGCAAGAGGGGTGCAGAAAGAGGGAAGAGGGGTGCAGAAAGAAGCAAGAGAGGTGCAGAAAGAAGCAAGAGCAGTGCAGAAAGAACCAACAGATGTTCAGAAAGTGGCAAGAGTGGTGCATAAAGTAGCAAGAGAAGTGCAGAAAGAAGCATCAGAGTTGCAGAAAGAGGCAAGAGAAGTGCAGAAAGAGGCAAGAGAGGTGCAGAAACAGGCAGGAGAGGTGCAGAAAGAGGCAAGTGAAGTGCAGAAAAAGCTAAGAGAAGTGCAGAATATGGCAGGAGAGGTGCAGAAGGAGGTAACAGGGTTGCAGAAAGAGGCAAGAGAGGTACAGGAAAAAGCAAGTGGCTTGCAGAAAGAGGCACAAGAGGTGCAGAAAGAGGGAACAGGGGTGCAGACAGGCAAGAGAGGTGCAGAATGAGAGAACAGTGGTACAGAAAGAGGCAAGAGGTGTGCACAAAGATGGAACAGGGGTGCGGACAGAGGGAAGAGGGGTGCAGAAATTTACAAGAGAGGTGCAGAAAGAAGCAAGAGCAGTGCAGAAAGAACCAACAGATGTTCAGAAAGAGGCAAGAGGGGTGCATAAAAAGGCAACAGAAGTGCAGAAAGAAGCAAAAGAGGTGCAGAAAGAGGCAAGAGAACTGCAGAAAGAGGCAAGAGAGGTGAAAGAGGCAAGAGAGGTGCAGAAAGAGGGAACAGGGGTGCAGACAGAGGCAAGAGAGGTGCAGAAAGAGGGAACAGGGGTGCAGAAAGAGGCAAGAGGGGTGCAGAAAGAGGCAAGAGGGGTGCAGAAAGAGGGAACAGGGGTGCAGACAGAGGGAAGAGGGGTGCAGAAAGAGGCAACAGAAGTGCAGAAAGAAGTAAAAGAGGTGCAGAAAGATGCAAGAGAACTGCAGAAAGAGGCAAGAGAGGTGCATAAAGAGGCAAGAGAGGTACAGAAAGAGGGAACAGGTGTGCAGACAGAGGCAAGAGAGGGGCAGACAGTGGAAAGAGGGGTGCAGAAAGTGGAAAAAGGGGTGCAGAAAGAAGCAAGAGAGGTGCGGAAAAATGCAGCAGAAGTGCAGAAAAAACCAACGGAGGAGCAGAAAGAGGCAAGAGGGGTGCAGAAAAAAAGCAAGAGAAGTGCAGAAAGAAGCACCAGAGGTGCAGAAAGAGTCAAGAGAAGTGCAGAACTCGGCAAGAGAGGTGCAGAAACAGGCAGGAGAGGTGCAGAAAGAGGGAACAGGGGTGCAGAAAGAGGCAAGAGAGGTACAGGAAGAAGCAAGTGACGTGCAGAATGAGGCAATAGAGGTGCAGAAAGAGGGAACAGGGTGTGAGAAGTTGGCCTGGTATATGATGTCCACTAGTTATAGTGGGCACCTTGCACCAGTCCAATCGACCTTTATTGATGATAGGTTTAAAGACAACCTTTATTGAAAGATATCCTAGTGGTAGCTATGTAGAGCAGCCTTCAGGCTAAGTCTTGAAGGAGTGTTAAGCTATTGTTTTACCAGTTATAACCTCATGAATGACCAAATGAAAGGAGAACCACACCAGGTATATATATATAAAATATATGTATTTATTACTAAACACAACCCTGTAGTCTCTTTATGAGGCTAGAGGTGAAAGTACACAAGTTACAAGCCAAATAGCACAGTAAAATAGCACAATATACGATTAGCCCTAGGGCGTCCCAAACCATATATTAAGAAAGTGGTATAAGAACCACGACTTAAGTAGACACAAGGCCTAGAGCCTGTAGAATCGCAGGGACCCCAAGGAACCACCCAAGGTAGTGACACAGGGGACCCACGGGGGCTGTGTGCAGTGTGTGAACACAGCCGCGAGCTCCGTTGAAGTCTATGGGAAAGTCGCAGTTATCGTATTAGAGATTAGGGACACTTAGAATTGGACTAGGACCAAACCCTCTTGGACTTAGACAGTTCTAGGGTCAACACCCATGGGAGCAACGTAGTACTCGAGTTACCTCACCCAGGGAAGCTGGGTGCATAGGTGTCAAATGGTGTCGGGTCGCGTCATCGTTTTCAATGGCAGCCTGCCACGAAGTGCTGCTGTCGGGAAGATGCGAAGTGTCCGAAGAGATCCAAGCCTGGATCGAGGATGAGAAGAACCTGAGAGCAGAGGGGACAGAGTCTGGGTCACTTGCCAGTGACCAGGGGCACGATAGTCGAATGCCCACCGATGTCGGGTGCTTCAGGTGAAAGAGGTGAAGCTTGACTCTTCAGCCACGAGGACCAGGAGGGTCGATGACAACCAGGAGCTGGATTCGAGCTGTCATACAAAGGATGTCGAGTGCTGCAGCATTGGTGTCTGGATTGAACACAACAAGCCTTGGCAACAGCAACCCACGCAGAAAGAAGAAAGATGATTCGGAGCAGATCAGCAAGGTCTGAGGGACTCACCACTTGGTGGGGCGTTATGGCACATCTGGAGCAACCAGAAACGCCCAATGAAAATCAGAGTTGGCATCACAGGGACCCACCAGTTGACGGACCAGTGATCGCAAAGGAGCCTCGAGCGGAAATGCAAGAAGCAGGCCCACGGAACACTCTTCGAGTGTAGGCTCACAATCTTCGGTGCAACTGGTGCTTGGAGACTGGGCTACAGATAACCCAAAGCTGGACTTCAAGGGTTGTCGAGAAGTCAATGCACTAGCAAATGTGCACGGTGACCAGGCGTTCCGGTTCCACGCTACTCACAAGGGCTGCAGGTCTCAGCTTTGCTGGGGACTCGGGTTGGCCTCTGATATGTCTGGAAATCCTCTTCCTGGGCTGCAAGTACTTCGGAGTCCGGCGGGAGCTTCGGAGATGCAGACGGGCAATTGCTTTGTTGGTGCCTGCCAAGCAGGGGAGTCACTCCTTGACCCCAAGGGAGATTTCTTCAGTCCTCTAGTCTTTAGTAGAGCATCGAAGTTCCAGGATTCAGCTTCACAGTTTCGTCCAGGGATATCTAAAGTCCTGTTGCCAGGGTTCCCTTACTTATACGAAAGAAAGGGGTTGGACTAACTCTGGGGACCCACCTATGGGAGGGTTTGGAAAGAGGTGTGGCTACACCCATTTCCTTTGTCCAGTTTCGCGCGAGAGCAGGGACTGGTAGCCCCTGCAACCGGTTTGAACTGGGGTATGCACAGGGACACCAAATGTGCCCCCAGTGCAGGACTTCAAAGCACTGAGAGAGTGCACCCACCCAGTCCCAATACACTAAGGCCTGTCTGGGAGGTGGTAACACCTCCCTGTGACAGGAAACCTATTGTCCAGGACTCCCCTGCCGGAGTTTCGGTCAGCAGCAGGAGGCCAGACTCGTGTCTGTGGCTGCAGCATCCATTTTGTGATGCCAGGGCTCTTTAAGGTTTCTACCGGGTATACCGGTGGGGACATGTTTCTCCCTCTAGAAGGGTGGAATTCTACCCCCGCCACCAGGACTGGCTGGGGGGGTAGGATTCAAGGTGTTTGACACCAAACACGACATGTTTCGGTGCAGCCAGTCCAAAGTTAGCATTTTACCGCGAGGATATAATGCACTTAAGAGTATATGGTCAGGCTGCACCACAGACAACCCCGGATAGGAGATTCCGAGGGCTGCAGAGGGGCTCTGCTCATGCATGGTCACCCTCTCACATATAACCAAGCACCCTGCTTTCAGGATTGATAAGGCCTGCCATAGCGGTGAGTGATAGGTTTCTATGTGCAGTGATAGGTGAGATATAGTGAACCTATATCTCTGTAAGGTGTGCATGCACCACCTCACTCAGGCTGCAGTAGCAGTCCTGTGGTGTCATTTTGGATGGCCTTCCAGGGGTGGCACAATACATGCTTCAGCCCCTGGTAGGCCTCTGGGGTACCTATGCCCTGGGTACATAGTATACCATATACTACGGACTTATAAGGGCACTCCAGAATCCAATCTGGGATGTACCTAAAGTACATGGAATCAATTTAGAGAGGAAGCAGCTAGGCGGGGGTCCTGGATAGCAGGGCCCCAGCCAGACTAAAGTCGAAAAACAGTTTAACACCAGCAAAAAGTGGGGGTAACCATAAGAGGCAGATCCTACTCTCCTACACAACCCCCCCCCCCAAACGCAGGGACATTAAACTAACCTTGACCAGTTAAGTCTTCATGTTCTAAGTGGAAATATCTGGAGAGTCCATCTGCATTGGTATGGTTACTCCCAGGTCTATGTTCCACTGTATAGTCCATCCCCTGTAGGGACATGGACCACCTCAAAAGTTTGGGGTTTTCACCCTTCATCTGTTTTAGCCATAAGAGGGGCTTATGGTCTGTCTGAACAATGAAGTGAGTGCCAAACAAGTATGGCCTCAGCTTCTTCAGAGCCCAAACCACAGCAAAGGCCTCCCTCTCAATGGCTGACCAACGTTTCTCTCTGGGGGTCAGCCTTCTGCTAAGAAAAGCTACTGGCTGATCCTGACTTTCATCATTCAACTGTGATAGTACAGCCCCTACCCACAACTCAGATGCATCTGTTTGCACAATTAACTTTTTGGAGTAATCAGGACTCTGCAGAATGGGAGCAGTGCACATGGCCTGCTTCAGGTCATCAAATGCCTTTTGACAGCTGACTCTCCACTGAACCTTTTTGGGCATTTTCTTAGAGGTTAAGTCATTCAGGGGTGTAACTATTGAGCCATACCCCTTGACAAATCTTCTGTAGTGCCCAGTCAGGCCTAAAAAGGCTCTCACCTGAGTCTGGGTAGTTGGAGCAACCCAGTCCATGATGGTCTGGATTTTGCTCTGCAATGGTTGAACCTGGCCTCCACCCACAAGGTGGCCCAGGTACACAACCTGACTCTGCCCTATCTGGCACTTTGTGGCCTTGATAGTGAGGCCTGCCTTCTGCAGGGCCTCCAAAACATTTCTGAGGTGGACCAGGTGATCCTCCCAGGTGGAGCTAAAGACAGAAATATCATCTAGATATGCTGCACTATAGGCTTCCAGACCTGTAAGGACTGTGTTCCCCAACCTCTGAAAAGTGGCAGGTGCATTCTTCAAACCAAAGGGCATCACCACAAATTGGTAAAGCCCACCAGGGGTAGAAAATGCAGTTTTTGGCTTTGCATCATCAGCTAGTCTGATCTGCCACTAGCCAGCTGTCAGGTCAAATGTGCTTAGATACTTGGCTGAGGCCAAAGTGTCTATTAGCTCATCTGCCCTAGGTATTGGATGGGCATCAGTCCTAGTGACTGCATTGAGACCCCTGTAGTCCACACAAAACCTCATCTCTCTTTTCCCACCACTGGTGTGAGGTTTTGGCACCAGGACCACTGGACTAGCCCAGGGGCTATCTGAGGGTTCAATAACTCCAGAATCCAACATTTTCTGGACTTCTGTCCTGATACAGTCCCTGACATGGTCAGGTTGCCTATAAATCTTACTTTTAACAGGCAGACTGTCCCCAGTGTCCACTTCATGAGTGCACCAGGTGGTCTGACTTGGAGTCAGAGAGAACATATGTCTGTACTGATTGAGCACTTGTCTACAATCAGTTTGCTGCTGAGCAGTGAGGCTGCCTGCCAAGGCTACACCATCCACTGACCCATCATCAGGGTTCTGTAGGAGCAGGTCAGGGAGTGGGTCACTCTCCTCCTCCTGTCCCTCATCAGTTGCCATGAGCAAGCCCATGTCAGCCCTATCCACATATGGCTTCAGCCTGTTGACATGGAGCACCCTGTGGGGGCTCCTGGAAGTTCCCAGGTCTACCAGATAGGTAACCTCTCCCTTCTGTTCCACAATTGTATGGGGGCCACTCCACTTGTCTTGGAGGGCTACTGGGGCCACTGGCTCCAACACCCACACCTTCTGCCTTGGCTGGTAAACAGTCAGCACAGCCTTTTGGTCATGCCAGGCTTTCTGTAATTCCTGGCTAGCCTCAAGGTTTTTGGTTGCCTTTTTCATATACTCAGCCATCCTGGAGCGGAGAACAAGTACATAGTCCACTATATACTGTTTAGGGGGTTTGAGAGGTAACTCCCAACCTTCCTTCACCAGACACAATGGACCCCTGACAGGATGGCCAAACAAAAGTTCAAAAGGGCTGTAGCCAACCCCTTTTGAGGCACCTCCCTGTATGCAAATAAAAGGCAGGGCAAGAGTATGTCCCATCTTCGCCTAAGCTTTTCTGGGAGCCCTTTAATCATGCCCTTCAAGGTTTTGTTGAATCTCTCAACTAAACCATTGCATTGTGGGTGATAGGGTGTGGTGAACTTATAAGTCACTCCAAACTCCTTCCACATTGCCTTCAAGTATCCAGACATAAAGTTAGCACCTCTATCTGATACAACCTCCTTAGGGAAGCCCACTCTTGAGAAAATTCCCAGGAGGGCCCTTGCCACCAGAGGTGCTGTAGTGGTCCTAAGGGGAATAGCCTCTGGGTATCTGGTGGCATGATCCACTACCACCAGGATAAACCTGTGCCCAGATGCTGTTTGGGGATCCATGGGACCAACAATGTCAATCCCCACCCTTTCAAAGGGAACCCCCACCACAGGTAGTGGTATCAGGGGGGCCTTTGTAGTGCCACCTGCCTTGCCACTGGCCTGGCAGGTTACACAGGAGCGACAAAACTCCTTGGTGTCTTCAGACATGTGGGGCCAGTGAAAGTGAGGGACAATTCTGTCCCAAGTCTTGTTCTGGCCCAGGTGACCTGCTAAGGGAATGTCATGGGCTAGGGTCAATAGGAAGCCCCTGAACTTCAGAGGTATAACCAACCTCCTGGTGGCACCAGGCTTGGGGTCTCTACACTCTGAGTACAAGAGTCCATCATCCCAATACACTGTATGGGGACCACTAGCTTTCCCAGCAGCCTCAGCAGCAGCTTGCTGTCTGAGGGTTCAAGAGAGGGGCAGCTCTGCTGCTCCTGGCTCAGATCTGCCCTGGAAGGGCCCTGTCCCCAAGAACTCAACCAGGTCAGGTTCAAGCTCCTCTGGGACAGTTCCTTCCTCAGGACTGAGATCATCCCCCTCAAGAGACTGATCTTCCTTCTGAGCCAATGGGGAAGGCACTGCCTTTACCCTACTACTCCTCCTCTTGGATGGCACTTGGTCCATTATTTCAGAATCCAAGGCCTGTTCAGTGTTAGACATTTTGCTCTGTGACCTGGTCACAGCAAACACATCTGCAGGGATCCCCAGCATTTCTGCATGGATCCTGAGCTCCACTTCTGCCCAAGCTGAAGTTTCCAGATCATTGCCAAGCAAGCATTCCACTGGTAGGTTTGCACTCACCACAACCTTCTTAAGGCCAGTTACCCCTCCCCAGGAGAAGTTAACAACTGCCAGAGTATGGTCTGTTCTGACATTGCTAGCATTGGTCACTTGGTACATTTCACCAAGTATAATCTGCCCAGGATCCACAAGGTCTTGTGTCACCAAGGTGACACTTGCCCCTGTGTCCCTAAATGCCAAAGCCTCTTTTCCATTGATTAAGGGCTGCTGCCTGTACTTGCCCAGATTACTGGGACTCACAGAGGAGGTCACATCCATGCCTCCATCACAGACTAGGACAGCCTGAGTGAGTTCTCTGACTAGGTCAGACCTCATCTCCTTTCCCAGGGTCAACCCTACTAAACCCTTGGCCTGTGTATTCCCACCACCAATTGTAACTGCACTAGGGGGAACAGGTGCCTTAGGGGCATTGGTGGGGGCTGGAATAGAGTCTTTGGACTTGGTGCAATCACTGGTCCAGTGTGTCTTTTGCTTACAGACTTTGCACCATGGTTTCTTTTGGCCTTTTCCCTTGTTAGACTGTGAATCCCCCTGAAGAAGATTTTTGGGGGCCTTGTGAAGACTTCTGGTCTTTACCCTTCTCCCCCACCCTTATCAGAGTTCTTAGACTCTTGCTTCTTTGGGTCACCACCTTGGTTCTGTACCTTCTGCCTCACCCTGGTTCTAACCCATTTGTCTGCCTTCTTTCCCAATTCTTGGGGAGAGGTCAGATCAGAGTCAACCAGGTACTGATGCAACAGCTGATTTTGACAGTTATTAAGAATCTGCTCCCTCATGATAAGATTGTACAATCCTGTGAAGTCACATACCTTACTGCCCAATAACCAACCTTCCAGAGCCTTAGCAGAACAATCCACATAGTCCACCCAGTCTTGAGTCTGTGCTTTTTGGGTATCTCTGAACTTTAACCTGTATTGTTCAGTTCTTAGGCCAAACCCATCAATCAGAGCACTCTTCAAGACTTTGTAATTGTCAGCAAACTCTTCTCTAACAGTGAGGAGCTTGTCTCTAACTTTGTCTGCAAAGGAGAGCCACAAGATTGCTGCCCACTGCTCCTGAGGCACCCTCTGTACTTTACAGGCCCTCTCCAGTGCAGTTATCCATTTGTGGATGTCATCCCCACTCTGGTAGGGAGGGACAATCTTGCTCAGGTTTCTATGGTCATAAGACCTTTCCCTATCTCTGGGAAATTGCTGCCACCATGGGACTCTAGTCCCATCTTTTTCTTTGCTTTTCAAGCTCTAGGGACTCCCTGTCTATAGCCAACTGCTCTCTTCTGATTCTCAACTGAGCTTCTCCATACTTGATCAGTCTCTCTTTCCTTTCATGAGAGGATTCCCTCCTATGAGAGGAGACAGAGGTCCCTATTGAGGTGTCAGAGTGGTTAGACTCCTGAGAAGGAGATCTAGGCCTTCTGGGCACACTCACAATTCTTCCTGGGGGACAAAGGGAGGTCATTCTGATCCTCCTCCTCATCCACAGGAGGAACTGGATTTTCCAGGTCAAGGTCATTGTCACCTTCCTGGCCAGTTTCAGAGGGGGTCCTGGGTGATTTCACCCTGGCCCCTTCCTCATCTTCTGCCCCACCCTGTCTGCCTGCCCCTTCAGACGCTAGGGGTCTGCTGAGATCATCTGACAGAAGCACCTCCCTGAGGTGTTGGGTGCTAGCACTTTTGCCTGTCTTCAGCTTCCTAATATTGCATAATGCTCTCAATTCCAAGAATGGGAGATTATCATACTTGGAGGAAGAAGCCCACTGGCTTCTGGCAAGGACTCACTGGGTCCTGGCTTTGAAGACATTACTAGTGAGGTGTGGTGTATGCACTACCTACTCTAGTGTGGCCTACTAAACTCTCTTGAGTTGTAGAAAGGGTGTGCTATCCCTTAACACACAACTCTAAGTTCAGTAGAACTTACTGTATCCTAAGCTTGATTTATATGTACCTAAGGTACCCTTAGTGGTTTTCAGTTGATCAATTCAATTGAGATTATCTGGTAAAACAATAGCAAGCTGGAATCCCACACGCTGCACACCAATGTGAGAAGTTGGCCTGGTATATGCTGTCCACTAATTATAGTGGGCACCTTGCACCAGTCCAAACAACCCCTTATTGGAGATAGGTTAAAGACAACCTTTATTGAAAGCTATCCTAGTGGTAGCTATGGAGAGCAGCCTTCAGGCTAAGTCTTGAAGGAATGTAAAGAGGCTTGTTTTACCAGTCTATAATCTCTTGAGTGACCAAATGAAAGAGGACCACACCAGGGATATATTCAAAATATATGTATTTATTGCTAAACACACCCCTCTAGTCTCTTTATGAGGCTAGAGTTCGAAGTACATAAGTTATAAGTTAGTTATCAACAGTAATAGCACAAATACACGTTTGAGCCCTAGGGGCGTACCAAACCATATACCAATAAAGTGGTATGAGAACCACGACTGAGCTAGACACAAGGCCTAGAGCCTGTAGAAGGGCTTGGCCCTCAAGGAATCACCCAAGGTAGTGACACAGGGGACCCACGGGGGACGCGTGCAGTGTGAGAACACAGCCGCGAGCCGCCGTTGACTTCTATGGGGAATGTCGCGGTTGGAGTTTTAAAGAAAAGGGACACTTAGAGGAGGACTTGGAGCAAACCCCTTTAGAACTAGGTTGTTCTAGAGTCTATACCCACGGGAGCACCGGAGTACTCGAGTTACCTCACCCAGGGAAGCCGGGTGCATAGGTGTCTTTCGGGGTCGGGTTTCGTCGTCGTTTTCAATGGCGATCTGCTGCAAAGTGCTGCTGGCGGCCAAGTCGAAAGTGTTCGGGTGGATCCAAAGGTGGATCGAAGATCTGAAGAACCTGAAAGCAGAGGGGACAGAGTCTAGGTCACTAGCCAGTGACCAGGGAGGCGATGAGCGGATGCCCACCGATGTCGGGTGCTTCAGGTAGGTTGATGGTCATCTTGACTCTTCAGCCACGAGGTTCAGGAGGCGTCGACGACAACCTGGAGCTGGATTCGAGCTGTCCCACGAAGTCTGTCAATTGCAGGGGTGTCGGCGACCGGATTGGCCCCAACAAACCTTGGCAACGGCAAGTCTCGTGGAAATAGAAGAAGGACGGTGGTGCAGACCAGCAAGGTCTGAGGGACTCACCCAGAGAGGGTAAGTCAGGGCACGTCTGGAGCAACCAGGAAAGCCCAAGCAGAAGAAGAGTTGCCTTCGGGAGGGCCCACTAGCCAATGGACTAGCGACCGCGAAGGAGCCTCGAGTGGACGCACTTAGAGCTGGCTCACAGGACACTCGTGGAGTGGAGGCCAGCGATCTTCGGTGCAGTCGGTGCTGGAGGCGGGGGCTACTCGGAGCCCAAAGCACAACTTTATGAGAGACCAGGAAGAGGATGCACTTGCAAATGTACTCGGTGTCCAGGGGTCACAGTTCCACCTTACCCACGACAGCTACGGGCCTCAGCTTTTCTGGGGACTCAGGGCAGCCTTGGGAAAGTCTGGAAATCCACCTCTGGTGTTGCAAAGACTTCGGCGTCCGGCGGGAGCTTCAGCGATGCAGACCGGACAATTGCTTCTTAGGTGCCTGCCAAGCAGGGGAGTCACTCCTTGACCCCAAGGGAGATTCTTCAGTCCTCTAATATTAAAGTAGAGCGTCGAAGGTCCAGGATTCTGTATCAGAGTTTCGTCCAGGTAAATCTAAAGTCCTAAGGACTGGGGTCCCATACTTATACTAAGTTAGGGGGTTGGACATACTCTGGGGACCCACCTATGGGAGGGTCAGGGAAGAAGGGTGGTTACACCCATTCCCTTTGTCCAGTTTTGTGCCAGAGCAGGGGCTGGAAGCCCCTGAACCAGTTTGAACTGGGGTATGCACAGGGACACCAAATGTGCCCCCAGTGCAGGACTTCAAAGCACCAGAGGGTGCTCCCGCCCAGCCCCAATCACACTATCCTGTCTGGGGAGGTGGTTACACCTCCTTGCAACAGGAAACCTATTGTCCAGGCCTCCCCTGCCGGAGTTTCAGTCAGCAGCAGGAGGCCAGACCCGTGTCTGTGGCAGCGGCATCCATTTTGTGATGCCAGGGCTCTGGAAAGAAGTTACCGGGTAGCCCGGTTTGTACATGTCTCTCCCTCTAGAAGGGTGGAATGCTACCCCCGCCGCCAGAACTGGTGGGGGGTAGTATTCCAAGATGTTTGACACTAAACACGACATGTTTCCGTGCAGCCATCCCAAAGTTAGCATTTAACGCGAGGTTATAATGCGCTTAAGAGTATATGGTCAGGCTGCACTACAAACAGCATCAGAGAAGGGTCTCCGAATGCTGCATAGGGGCTCTGCTCATGCAGGGGCACCCTCTCACATAGGAACCAAGCACTCTGCCTTCAGGATTGATAAGGCCTGCCATAGGAGTGACTTATAGGTTTATATGTGTGTGCAATGGTAGTGATATAGGTAGCCTATACCACTGTAAGGGGTGCATGCACCACCTTACCCTGGCTGCAGTAGCAGACCTGTGGTGTCATTTTGGATGGCCTTCCAGGGGTGGCACAATACATGCTGCAGCCCCTGGTAGGCCTCTGAGGTACCTATGCCCTGGGTACATAGTATACCATATACTAGGGACTTATAAGGGCACTCCAGATTCCAATCAGAGATGTGCCTAGGGCACATGGAAACCATTTTAGAGAGGAAGCAGCTAGGCTGGGGTTCTGATTAGCAGGGCCCCAGCCAGACTAAAGTCGAAAAACAGTGAAGCATCAGCAAAAAGTGGGGGTACCCATGTGAAGCAGATCCTACTTTCCTACACTCCCTATCAGAGTGGGGATGAAATCCACAAATGGATTACTGCACTGGAAAGGGCCTGTAAAGTTCAGAGGGTCCCCCAGGCGCAGTGGGCAGCAATCTTGTGGCTCTCCTTTGCAGACAAAGGTAGAGACAAGCTCCTCACTGTAAGAGAAGAGGATGCTGATGATTACCAAGTCCTGAAGAGTGCCCTGATAGATGGGTTTGGCCTAACCACTGAGCAATACAGGTTAAAGTTCAGAGATACCCAAAAGGCACAGATACAGGACTGGGTGGACTTTGTAGATTGTGCTACTAAGGCTCTGGAAGGCTGGTTACTTGGCAGTCAGGTGTGTGACTTCAAAGGATTGTATAATTTAATCATGAGGGAGCAGATTCTTAATAACTGTCAGAATCAGTTGCTACATCAGTACCTGGTTGACTCTGATCTGACCTCCCCCCAAGAATTGGGTAAGAAGGCAGACAAATGGGTCAGAACCAGGGTGAAGCAGAAGGTACAGAACCAAGGTGGTGACCAGAAGAAGCAAGATTCCAAAAACTCTGACAAGGGTGGGGAAAAGGGTAAAGACCAGAAGTCTTCTCAAGTTCCCAAAAAATCTGCATCTGGTGGGGAATCCCAATCTACTAAAGTAAAAGGCCAAAAGAAACCATGGTGAAAAAATCTGTAAGCAGAAGACTCACTGGACAAGTGATTGCACCAAGTCCAAAGACTCCAATCCAGCCACCTTTGCCCCTAAGGCTACTGTTCCCCCTAGTCCAGCTACAAATGGTGGTGGAAATACTCAGAATAAGGGTTTAGTAGGGTTGACCCTGGGTACTGAGGTGGGCTCTGGCCTAGTCAGAGTGCCAACTCAGGCTGTCCTAGTCTGTGATGGGGGCATGGATATGTCCCCCTTTGTGAGTCCCAATAATTTGGGCAAATACAGACAGCAGCCTTTAATTAATGGAAGAGAGGCTTTGGCATTCAGGGACACAGGAGCAAGTGTCACCATGGTGACAAAAGATCTTGTGGATCCTGGGCAGATTATACTTGGTGAAATGTACCAAGTGACCAATGCTAGCAATGTCAGAACAGACCATTCTCTGGCAGTTGTTAACTTCTCCTGGGGAGGGGTAACTGGCCTTAAGAAGGTTGTGGTGAGTGCAGACCTACCAGTCGAATGCTTGCTTGGCAATGATCTTGAAACCTCAGCTTGGGCAGAGTTGGAGCTCAGGAAACATGCAGAAATGCTAGGGATCCCTGCACATGTCTTTACTGTGACTAGGGCACAGGCAAAAATGTCAAAAGCTGAACAGGCCCTGGATTCTGGAATAATGGACCAGGTGCCTCCCAAGAGGAGGAGCAGTAGGGTTAAGGCAGTGCCTTCCCCCTTGGCTCAGGAAGAAGATCAGTCTTTTGAGGAAGATGATCTCAGGCCTGAAGAAGGAACTATCCCAGAGGAGCTTGAACCTGATCAGGTTGAGTTCTTGGGGACAGGGGGACCTTCCAGGGCATATCTGAGCCAGGAGCAGCTGAACTGCCCCTCTCTTGAACTCCTCAGACAGCAAGCTGCTGCTGAGGCTGCTGGGAATGCTAGTGGCACCCATAAGATGTATTGGGATGATGGACTCCTGTACTCAGAGAGTAGAGACCCCAAGCCTGGAACAGCCAGGAGGTTGGTTATACCTCTGAAGTTCAGGGGCTTCCTATTGACACTAGCCCATGATATTCCTTTAGCAGGTCACTTGGGCCAGAACAAGACTTGGGACAGAATTGTCCCTCACTTTCACTGGCCCCACATGTCTGAAGACACCAAGGAGTTTTGTCGCTCCTGTGTAACCAGCCAAGCCAGTGGGAAGGCAGGTGGCACCACAAAGGCCCCCCTGATACCACTACCTGTGGTGGGGGTTCCCTTTGAGAGGGTGGGGGATTGACATAGTTGGTCCCATGGATCCCCAGACAGCATCTGGGCACAGATTTATCCTGGTGGTGGTGGACCATGCCACCAGGTGCCCAGAAGCCATTCCCCTTAGGACCACTACAGAACCTTTGGTGGAAGGGCCCTCCTGGGAATTTTCTCAAGAGTGGGCTTTCCTAACTAGGTAGTATCTGACAGAGTTGCAAACTTTATGTCCAGTTACTTAACTGCAAAGTGGAAGGAGTGTGGAGTGACTTATAAGTTCACCACTCCCTATCACCCACAATGCAATGGTTTAGTTGAGAGATTCAACAAAACCTTGAAGGGCATGATTAAAGGGCTCCCAGAAAAGCTTAGGCGAAGATGGGACATACTCTTGCCCTGCCTTTTATTTGCATACAGGGAGGTGCCTCAAAAGGGGTTGGCTACAGCTCTTTTGAACTTTTGTTTGGCCATCCTGTCAGGGGTCCATTGTGTCTGGTGAAGGAAGGTTGGGAGTTACCTCTCAAACCCCTAAACAGGACATAGTGGACTATGTACTTGGTCTCCGCTCCAGGATGGCTGAGTACATGAAAAAGGCAACCAAAAACCTTGAGGCTAGCCAGGAATTACAGAAAGTCTGGCATGACCAAAAGGCTGTGCTGACTGTTTACCAGCCAGGGCAGAAGGTGTGGGTGTTGGAGCCAGTGGCCCCAGCAGCCCTCCAAGACAAGTGGAGTGGCCCCCATACAATTGTTGAGCAGAAGGGAGAGGTTACCTATCTGGTAGACCTGGGAACTCCCAGGAGCCCCCACAGGGTGCTCCATGTCAACAGGCTGAAGCCATATGTGGATAGGGCTGACATGGGCTTGCTCATGGCAACTGATGAGGGACAGGAGGAGGAGAGTGACTCTCTCCTGACCTGCTCTCAGAGAACCCTGATGATGGGTCAGTAGATGGTGTAGCCTTGGCAGGCAGCCTCACTGCCCAGCAGCAAACTGATTGTAGACAGGTGCTCAATCAGTTCAGACACATGTTTTCTCTGACTCCAAGTCAGACCACCTGAGTGCACTCATGAAGTGGACACTGGGGACAGTCTGCCTGTTAAATGTAAGATTTACAGGCAACCTGACCAAGTCAGGGACTGTATCAGGACAGAAGTCCAGAAAATGTTGGAACTGGGTGTCATTGAGCCTTCAGATAGCCCTTGGGCTAGTCCAGTGGTCCTGGTGCCAAAACCTCACACCAAAGATGGTAAGAGAGAGATGAGGTTTTGTGTGGACTACAGAGGCCTCAATGCAGTCACTAGGACTGATGCCCATCTAATCCCCAGGGCAGATGAGCTAATAGACACTTTGGCCTCAGCCAAGTATCTAAGCACATTTGACCTAACAGCTGGCTACTGGCAGATCAGACTAGCTGATGATGCAAAGCCAAAAACTTCATTTTCTACCCCTGGTGGGCTTTACCAATTTGTGGTGATGCCCTTTGGTCTGAAAAATGCACCTGCCACTTTTCAGAGGTTGGTGAACACAGTCCTTACAGGTCTGGAAGCCTATAGTGCAGCATATCTAGATGATATTGCTGTCTTTAGCTCCACCTGGGAGGATCACCTGGTCCACCTCGGAAATGTTTTGGAGGCCCTGCAGAAGGCAGGCCTCACTATCAAGGCCACAAAGTGCCAGATAGGGCAGAGTCAGGTTGTGTACCTGGGCCACCTTGTGGGTGGAGGCCAGGTTCAACCATAGCAGAGCAAAATCCAGACCATCATGGACTGGGTTGCTCCAACTACCCAGACTCAGGTGAGAGCCTTTTTAGGCCAGACTGGGTACTACAGAAGATTTGTCAAGGGGTACGGATCAATAGTGACACCCCTGAATGACTTAATCTCTAAGAAAATGCCCAAAAAGGTTCAGTGGACAGTTAGCTGTCCAAAGGCATTTGATGACCTGAAGCAGGCCATGTGCACTGCTCCCATTCTGCAGAGTCCTGATTACTCCAAAAAGTTCATTGTGCAAACAGATGCATCTGAGTTGGGGGTAGGGGCTGTACTATCACAGTTGAATGATGAAGGTCAAGATCAGCCAGTAGCTTTTATTAGCAGAAGGCTGACCCCCAGAAAGAAACGTTGGTCAGCCATTGAGAGGGAGGCCTTTGCTGTGGTTTGGGCTCTGTAGAAGCTGAGGCCATACTTGTTTGGCACTCACTTCATTGTTCAGACAGACCATAAGCCCCTCTTAAGGCTAAAACAGATGAAGGGTGAAAACCCCAAACTTTTGAGGTGGTCCATTTTCCTACAGGGGATGGACTATACAGTGGAACATAGACCTGGGAGTAACCATGCCAATGCAGATGGACTCTCCAGATATTTCCACTTAGAACATGAAGACTTAACTGGTCAAGGTTAGTTTAATGTCCCTGCGTTTGGGGGGGGGGGGTTGTGTAGGAGAGTAGGATCTGCCTCTTATGGTTACCCCCACTTTTTTGCTGATGCTACACAGTTTTTCGACTTTAGTCTGGCTGGGGCACTGCTATCCAGGACCCCAACCTAGCTGCTTCCTCTCTAAATTGATTCCATGTACTTTAGGTACATCCCAGATTGGATTCTGGAGTGCCCTTATAAGTCCCTAGTTTATGGTATACTATGTACCCAGGGCATAGGAACCCCAGAGGCCTACCAGGGGCTGAAGCATGTATTGTGCCACCCCTGGAAGGCCATCCAAAATGACACCACAGGACTGCTCCTGCAGCCTGAGTGAGGTGGTGCATGCACCCCTTACAGAGATATAGGTTCTCTATATCTCACCTATCACTGCACATAGAAACCTATCAGTCACCCCTATGGCAGGCCTTATCAATCCTGAAGGCAGGGTGCTTGGTTATATGTGAGAGGGTGCCCATGCATGAGCAGAGCCCCTCTGCAGCCCTCGGAATCTCCTATCCGGGGTTGTCTGTGGTGCAGCCTGACCATATACTCTTAAGTGCATTATATCCTCGCGGTAAAATGCTAACTTTGGACTGGCTGCACCGAAACATGTCGTGTTTGGTGTCAAACACCTTGGAATCCTACCCCCCCCCCCCGCCAGTCCTGGTGGCGGGGGTAGAATTCCACCCTTCTAGAGGGAGAGACATGTCCCCACCCGTATACCCGGTAGAAACCTTAGAGAGCCCTGGCATCACAAAATGGATGCTGCAGCCACAGCCACGAGTCTGGCCTCCTGCTGCTGACCGAAACTCCGGCAGGGGAGGCCTGGACAATAGGTTTCCTATCACAGGGAGGTGTGACCACCTCCCAGACAGGCCTTAGTGGATTGGGGCTGGGTGGGTGCACTCTCTGAGTGCTTTGGAGTCCTGCACTGGGGGCACATTTGGTGTCCCTGTGCATACCCCAGTTCAAACCGGTTGCAGGGGCTACCAGCCCCTGCTCTGGCATGAAACTACACAAAGGAAATGGGTGTAGCCACCCCTCTTTCCAAACCCTCCCATAGGTGGGTCCCCAGAGTTAGTCCAACCCCTTTCTTTCGTATAAGTAAGGGAACCCTGGCAACAGGACTTTAGATATCCCTGGACGAAACTCTGAATCTGAATCCTGGAACTTCGACGCACTACTAAAGACTAGAGGACTGAAGAAATCTCCCTTGGGGTCAAGGAGTGACTCCCCTGCTTGGCAGGCACCAATGAAGCAATTGCCGGTCTGCATCTCCGAAGCTCCCGCCGGACTCTGAAGTACTTGCAGCCCAGAAAGAGGATTTCCAGACATCTCAGAGGCCGACGCGAGTCTCCAGCAAAGCTGAGACCCACAGCCCTTGTGAATAGCGTGGAACCAGAACCCCTGGTCACCGTGCACATTTGCTAGTGCATTGACTTCTTGATGACCCTTGAAGTCCTGCTTTGGGTTGTTTGTAGCCCAGTCCCGGTGCACCATTTTCACTGAAGATTGTGAGCCTACCCTCCACGAGTGTTCCGTGGGCCCGCTTCCTGCATTTCTATTTGAGGCTCCTTTGCGATCCCTGGTCCATCGACTGGTGGGTCCCTGTGAAGGCAACTCTGATTTTCATTGGGCGTTTCTTGTTGCTCCAGATGTGCCCTAACTCCCCACCAAGTGGTGAGTCTCTCAGACCTTGCTGGTCTGCTCCGAAGCATCTTTCTCCTTTCTGCGTGGGTTGCTGTTGCCAAGGCTTGTTGTGCTCAATCTGGACACCAATGCTGCAGCACTTGACATCCTTCATGGTATAGCTCGAATCCAGCTCCTGGTCATCGTCCACACCTCCTGGTCCTCGTGGCTGAAGAGTCAAGCTTCACCTCTTTCACCTGAAGCACCCGACATCGGTGGGCATTCGACTATCGTGCCCCTGGTCACTGGCAAGTGACCCAGACTCTGTCCCCTCTGCTCTCAGGTTCTTCTCATCCTCGATCCAGGCTTGGATCTCTTCGGACCTTCGCATCTTCCCGGCAGCAGCACTTCGTGGCAGGCTGCCATTGAAAACGACGACGCGACCCGACACCGTTTGACACCTATGCACCCGGCTTCCCTGGGTGAGGTAACTCGAGTACTACAGTGCTCCCGTGGGTGTTGACCCTAGAACTGTCTAAGTCCAAGAGGGTTTGGTCCTAGTCCAATTCTAAGTGTCCCTAATCTCTAAAACGATAACCGCGACTTTCCCATAGACATCAACGAAGCTCGAGGCTGTGTTGTTCACACACTGCACACAGCCCCCGTGGGTCCCCTGTGTCACTACCTTGGGTGGTTCCTTGGGGTCCCAGCGATTCTACAGGCTCTAGGCCTTGTGTCTACTTAAGTCGTGGTTCTTATACCACTTTCTTAATATATGGTTTGGTACGCCCCTAGGGCTAATCGTATATTGTGCTATTTTACTGTGCTATTCAACTTGTAACTTGTGTACTTTCACCTCTAGCCTCATAAAGAGACTACAGGGTTGTGTTTAGTAATAAATACATATATTTTATATATATACCTGGTGTGGTTCTCCTTTCATTTGGTCATTCATGAGGTTATAACTGGTAAAACAATAGCTTAACACTCCTTCAAGACTTAGCCTGAAGGCTGCCCTCCATAGCTACCACTAGGATAGCTTTCAATAAAGGTTGTCTTTAAACCTATCATCAATAAAGGTCGATTGGACTCGTGCAAGGTGCCCACTATAACTAGTGGACAGCATATACCAGGCCAACTTCTCACATTGGTGTGCAGCGGTTGGATTAAAGCTTGCCTTGTTTTACCAGATAATCTCAAATGTGTGACTAACTGAAAACCACTAAAGGTACCTGAGGTACATATAACTTCAAGCTTAGCAATACAGTAAGTTCTACTGAACTTATAGTTGTGTGTTAAGGGCTTAGCACACCCTTTCTACAACTCAAGAGAGTTTAGTAGGCCACACTAGAGTAGGTAGTGCATACACCACACCTCACTAGTGATGTCTTTAGCGCCAGGAACCAGTAGGTCCCTGGCAGGAACCGATGGGCTCCTACCCTCCAAATATGACAACCTCCCATTCTTGGAATTGAGAGAGTTGTGTAAGATTAGGAAGCTGAAGACAGGCAAAAGTGCCAACACCCAACGTCTCATGGAGTGCTTCTGCTGGATGATCTCAGAAGACCCATAGGGTCTGCAGGGGTAGGCAGAGAGGGTGGGGCAGAAGATGAGGAAGGGACCAGGGGTGAAAATACACAGGACCTGCCCTCTGAAACTGGCCAGGAAGATGACAATGATCTTGCCCTGGACAATCCAGCTCCTCCTGCAGATGAGGAGGAGGACCAGAATGGCCTCCTCTTTGTCCCACCAGGAAGAGTTGTGGGGGTGCCTAGAAGGTCCAGATCTCCTTCTCAGGAGTCTAACCATTCTGACACCTCAATAGGGACCTCTGTTTCCTCTCATAGGAGGGAATCCTCTCATGAAAGGAAAAGAGACTGCTCCAGTATGAAGAAGCTCAGCTTAGGATCAGAAGGGAGCAGCTGGCTATAGACAGGGAGTCCCTAGAGCTTCATAGACAAAGAAGAAAGTTGGGACTAGAGTCCCATGGTGGCAGCAACTTCCTAGTGGTAGGGAAGGTCTTATGACCATAGAAACCTGAGCAAGATTGTCCCTCCATACCAGAGTGGGGATGACATCCACAAATGGATTACTGCACTGGAAAGGGCCTGTAAAGTTCAGAGGGTCCCCCAGGAGCAGTGGGCAGCAATCTTGTGGCTCTCCTTTGCAGACAAAGGTAGAGACAAGCTCCAAACTGTAAGAGAAGAGGATGCTGATGATTACCAAGTCCTGAAGAGTGCCCTGATAGATGGGTTTGGCCTAACCACTGAGCAATACAGGTTTAAGTTCAGAGATACCCAAAAGGCACAGACACAGGACTGGTTGGACTTTGTAGATTGTGCTACTAAGGCTCTGGAAGGCTGGTTACTTGGCATTAAGGTGTGTGACTTCAAAGGATTGTATAATTTAATCATGAGGGAGCAGATTCTTAATAACTGTCAGAATCAGTTGCTACATCAGTACCTGGTTGACTCTGATCTGACCTCTCCCCAAGAATTGGGTAAGAAGGCAGGCAAATGGGTCAGAACCAGGGTGAAGCAGAAGGTACAGAACCAAGGTGGTGACCAGAAGAAGCAAGATTCCAAAAACTCTGACAAGGGTGGGGAAAAGGGTAAAGACCAGAAGTCTTCTCAAGTTCCCCAAAAATCTGCATCTGGTGGCGAATCCCAATCTTCTAAAGGAAAAGGCCAAAAGAAACATTGGTGCAAAGTCTGTAAGCAAAAGACTCACTGGACCAGTGATTGCACCAAGGCCAAAGACTCTAATCCAGCCACCATTGCCCCTAAGGCAACTGTTCCCCCTAGTCCAGCTACAAATGGTGGTGGAAATACTCAGAATAAGGGTTTAGTAGGGTTGACCCTGGGTACTGAGGTGGGCTCTGGCCTAGTCAGAGTGCCAACTCAGGCTGTCCTAGTCTGTGATGGGGGCATGGATATGTCCCCCTTTGTGAGTCCCAATAATTTGGGCAAATACAGACAGCAGCCTTTAATTATTGGAAGAGAGGCTTTGGCATTCAGGGACACAGGAGCAAGTGTCACCATGGTGACAAAAGATCTTGTGGATCCTGGGCTGATTATACTTGGTGAAATGTACCAAGTGACCAATGCTAGCAATGTCAGAACAGACCATTCTCTGGCAGTTGTTAACTTCTCCTGGGGAGGGGTAACTGGCCTTAAGAAGGTTGTGGTGAGTGCAGACCTACCAGTCGAATGCTTGCTTGGCAATGATCTTGAAACCTCAGCTTGGGCAGAGTTGGAGCTCAGGAAACATGCAGAAATGCTAGGGATCCCTGCACATGTCTTTACTGTGACTAGGGCACAGGCAAAAATGTCAAAAGCTGAACAGGCCCTGGATTCTGGAATAATGGACCAGGTGCCTCCCAAGAGGAGGAGCAGTAGGGTTAAGGCAGTGCCTTCCCCCTTGGCTCAGGAAGAAGATCAGTCTTTTGAGGAAGATGATCTCAGGCCTGAAGAAGGAACTGTCCCAGAGGAGCTTGAACCTGATCAGGTTGAGTTCTTGGGGACAGGGGGACCTTCCAGGGCATATCTGAGCCAGGAGCAGCTGAACTGCCCCTCTCTTGAACCCCTCAGACAGCAAGCTGCTGCTGAGGCTGCTGGGAATGCTAGTGGCACCCATAAGATGTATTGGGATGATGGACTCCTGTACTCAGAGAGTAGAGACCCCAAGACTGGAACAGCCAGGAGGTTGGTTATACCTCTGAAGTTCAGGGGCTTCCTATTGACACTAGCCCATGATATTCCTTTAGCAGGTCACTTGGGCCAGAACAAGACTTGGGACAGAATTGTCCCTCACTTTCACTGGCCCCACATGTCTGAAGACACCAAGGAGTTTTGTCGCTCCTGTGTAACCAGCCAAGCCAGTGGGAAGGCAGGTGGCACCACAAAGGCCCCCCTGATACCACTACTTGTGGTGGGGGTTCCCTTTGAGAGGGTGGGGATTGACATAGTTGGTCCCATGGATCCCCAAACAGCATCTGGGCACAGGTTTATCCTGGTGGTGGTGGACCATGCCACCAGGTACACAGAAGCCATTCCCCTTAGGACCACTACAGAACCTTTGGTGGAAAGGGCCCTCCTGGGAATTTTCTCAAGAGTGGGCTTTCCTAAGGAGGTAATATCTGACAGAGTTGCAAACTTTATGTCCAGTTACTTAACTGCAAAGTGGAAGGAGTGTGGAGTGACTTATAAGTTCACCACACCCTATCACCCACAATGCAATGGTTTAGTTGAGAGATTCAACAAAACCTTGAAGGGCATGATTAAAGGGCTCCCAGAAAAGCTTAGGCGAAGATGGGTCATACTCTTGCCCTGCCTTTTATTTGCATACAGGGAGGTGCCTCAAAAGGGGGTTGGCTACAGCTCTTTTGAACTTTTGTTTGGACATCCTATCAGGGGTCCATTGTGTCTGGTGAAGGAAGGTTGGGAGTTACCTCTCAAACCCCCTAAACAGGACATAGTGGACTATGTACTTGGTCTCCGCTCCAGGATGGCTGAGTACATGAAAAAGGCAACCAAAACCCTTGAGGCTAGCCAGGAATTACAGAAAGTCTGGCATGACCAAAAGGCTGTGCTGACTGTTTACCAGCCAGGGCAGAAGGTGTGGGTGTTGGAGCCAGTGGCCCCAGCAGCCCTCCAAGACAAGTGGAGTGGCCCCCATACAATTGTTGAGCAGAAGGGAGAGGTTACCTATCTGGTAGACCTGGGAACTCCCAGGAGCCCCCACAGGGTGCTCCATGTCAACAGGCTGAAGCCATATGTGGATAGGGCTGACATGGGCTTGCTCATGGCAACTGATGAGGGACAGGAGGAGGAGAGTGACTCTCTCCTGACCTGCTCTCAGAGAACCCTGATGATGGGTCAGTAGATGGTGTAGCCTTGGCAGGCAGCCTCACTGCCCAGCAGCAAACTGATTGTAGACAGGTGCTCAATCAGTTCAGACACATGTTTTCTCTGACTCCAAGTCAGACCACCTGGTGCACTCATGAAGTGGATACTGGGGACAGTCTGCCTGTTAAAAGTAAGATTTACAGGCAACCTGACCAAGTCAGGGACTGTATCAGGACAGAAGTCCAGAAAATGTTGGAACTGGGTGTCATTGAGCCTTCAGATAGCCCTTGGGCTAGTCCAGTGGTCCTGGTGCCAAAACCTCACACCAAAGATGGTAAGAGAGAGATGAGGTTTTGTGTGGACTACAGAGGCCTCAATGCAGTCACTAGGACTGATGCCCATCTAATCCCCAGGGCAGATGAGCTAATAGACACTTTGGCCTCAGCCAAGTATCTAAGCACATTTGACCTAACAGCTGGCTACTGGCAGATCAGACTAGCTGATGATGCAAAGCCAAAAACTGCATTTTCTACCCCTGGTGGGCTTTACCAATTTGTGGTGATGCCCTTTGGTCTGAAAAATGCACCTGCCACTTTTCAGAGGTTGGTGAATACAGTCCTTACAGGTCTGGAAGCCTATAGTGCAACATATCTAGATGATATTTCTGTCTTTAGCTCCACCTGGGAGGATCACCTGGTCCACCTCAGAAATGTTTTGGAGGCCCTGCAGAAGGCAGGCCTCACTATCAAGGCCACAAAGTGCCAGATAGGGCAGAGTCAGGTTGTGTACCTGGGCCATCTTGTGGGTGGAGGCCAGGTTCAACCATAGAAGAGCAAAATCCAGACCATCATGGACCGGGTTGCTCCAACTACCCAGACTCAGGTGAGAGCCTTTTTAGGCCTGACTGGGTACTACAGAAGATTTGTCAAGGGGTACGGATCAATAGTGACACCCCTGAATGACTTAACCTCTAAGAAAATGCCCAAAAAGGTTCAGTGGACAGTTAGCTGTCCAAAGGCATTTGATGACCTGAAGCAGGCCATGTGCACTGCTCCCATTCTGCAGAGTCCTGATTACTCCAAAAGTTCATTGTGCAAACAGATGCATCTGAGTTGGGGGTAGGGGCTGTACTATCACAGTTGAATGATGAAGGTCAGGATCAGCCAGTAGCTTTTATTAGCAGAAGGCTGACCCCCAGAAAGAAACGTTGGTCAGCCATTGAGAGGGAGGCCTTTGCTGTGGTTTGGGCTCTGTAGAAGCTGAGGCCATACTTGTTTGGCACTCACTTCATTGTTCAGACAGACCATAAGCCCCTCTTAAGGCTAAAACAGATGAAGGGTGAAAACCCCAAACTTTTGAGGTGGTCCATTTCCCTACAGGGGATGGACTATACAGTGGAACATAGACCTGGGAGTAACCATGCCAATGCAGATGGACTCTCCAGATATTTCCACTTAGAACATGAAGACTTAACTGGTCAAGGTTAGTTTAATGTCCCTGCGTTTGGGGGGGTTGTGTAGGAGAGTAGGATCTGCCTCTTATGGTTACCCCCACTTTTTGCTGATGCTACACAGTTTTCGACTTTAGTCTGGCTGGGGCACTGCTATCCAGGACCCCAACCTAGCTGCTTCCTCTCTAAATTGATTCCATGTACTTTAGGTACATCCCAGATTGGATTCTGGAGTGCCCTTATAAGTCCCTAGTATGAGGTATACTATGTATCCAGGGCATAGGAACCCCAGAGGCCTACCCGGGGCTGAAGCATGTATTGTGCCACCCCTGGAAGGCCATCCAAAATGACACCACAGGACTATTCCTGCAGCCTGAGTGAGGTGGTGCATGCACCCCTTACAGAGATATAGGTGCACTATATCTCACCGATCACTGCACATAGAAACCTATCAGTCACCCCTATGGCAGGCCTTATCAATCCTGAAGGCAGGGTGCTTGGTTATATGTGAGAGGGTGCCCATGCATGAGCAGAGCACCTCTGCAGCCCTCGGAATCTCCTATCCGGGGTTGTCTGTGGTGCAGCCTGACCATATACTCTTAAGTGCATTATAACCTCGCGGTAAAATGCTAACTTTGGACTGGCTGCACGGAAACATGTCGTGTTTGGTGTCAAACACCTTGGAATCCTACCCCCCGCCAGTCCTGGCGGCGGGGTAGAATTCCACCCTTCTAGAGGGAGAGACATGTCCCCACCGGTATACCCGGTAGAAACCTTAAAGAGCCCTGGCATCACAAAATGGATGCTGCAGCCACAGACACGAGTCTGGCCTCCTGCTGCTGACCGAAACTCCGGCAGGGGAGGCCTGGACAATAGGTTTCCTGTCACAGGGAGGTGTGACCACCTCCCAGACAGGCCTTAGTGGATTGGGGCTGGGTGGGTGTCCTCTCTGAGTGCTTTGAAGTCCTGCACTGGGGGCACATTTGGTGTCCTCGTGCATACCCCAGTTCAAACCGGTTGCAGGGGCTACCAGCCCCTGCTCTGGCACAAAACTGGACAAAGGAAATGGGTGTAACCACCCCTCTTTCCAAACCCTCCCATAGGTGGGTCCCCAGAGTTAGTCCAACCCCTTTCTTTCGTATAAGTAAGGGAACCCTGGCAACAGGACTTTAGATATCCCTGGACGAAACTCTGAAGCTGAATCCTGGAACTTCGACACTCTACTAAAGACTAGAGGACTGAAGAAATCTCCCTTGGGGTCAAGGAGTGACTCCCCTGCTTGGCAGGCACCAACAAAGCATTTGCCAGTCTGCATCTCCGAAGCTCCCGCCAGACTCCGAAGTACTTGCAGCCCAGTAAGAGGATTTCCAGATATCTCAGAGGCCGACCCGAGTCCCCAGCAAAGCTGAGACCCGCAGCCCTCGTGAGTAGCGTGGAACCGGAACTCCTGGTCACCATGTACATTTGCTAGTGCATTGACTTCTCGACGACTCTTGAAATCCTGCTTTGGATTTCTTGTAGCCCAGGCCCCGAGCACCATTTGCTCTGAAGATTGTGAGCCTACACTCCACGAGTGTTCCGTGGGCCCGCTTCTTGCATTTCCGCTTGAGGCTCCTTCGTGATTCCTGGTCCATCGCCTGGGGGGTCCCTGTGAAGGCAACTCTGATTTTCATTGGGCGTTTCTGATTGCTCCAGACGTGCCCTAACTTCCCACCAAGTGGTGAGTCCCTCAGACCTTGCTGGTCTGCTCCGAAGCATCTTTCTCCTCTCTGCATGGGTTGCTGTTGTCAAGGCTTGTTGTGTTAAATCCGGACACCAATGCTGCAGCACTCGACATCATTTGTGGGACAGCTTGAATCCAGCTCCTGGTCATTGTCGACGCCTCCTGGTCCTCATGGCTAAAGAGTCAAGCTTCACCTCCTTCACCTGAAGCACCCAACATCGGTGGGCATTCGACTATCGTGCCCCTGGTCACTGGCAAGTGACCCGGACTCTGTCCCCTCTGCTTTCAGGTTCTTCTCTTCTCTGATCCAGGCTTGGATCTCTTCGGACACTTCGCATCTTCCCGGCAGCAGCACTTCTTGGCAGGCTGCCATTGAAAATGACGACGGGACCCGGCACCATTTGACACCTGTGCATCCGGCTTCCCTGGGTGAGGTAACTCGAGTACTCCAGTGCTCCCATGGGTGTTGACCCTAGAACTGTCTAAGTCCAAGAGGGTTTGGTCCTAGTCCATTTCTAAGTGTCCCTAAACTCTAAAACGATAACTGCGACTTTCCCATAGACTTTAACGGAGCTAGCGGCTGTGTTCACACACTGCACACAGCCCCCGTGGGTCCCCTGTGTCACTACCTTGGGTGGTTCCTTGGGGTCCCAGCGATTCTACAGGCTCTAGGCCCTGGGTCTACTTAAGTCGTGGTTCTTATACCACTTTCTTAATATATGGTTTGGTACGCCCCTAGGGCTGATCGTATATTGTGCTATTTTACTGTGCTATTCGACTTGTAAATTGTGTACTTTCACCTCTAGCCATATAAAGAGACTATTGGGCTGTGTTTAGTAATAAATACATATATTTTATATATATACCAGGTGTGGTTCTCCTTTCATTTGGTAATTCATGAGGTTATAACTGGTAAAACAATAGCTTAACACTCCTTCAAGACTTAGCCTGAAGGCTGCTCTCCATAGCTACCACTAGGATAGCTTTCAATAAAGGTTGTTGTGAGAAGTTGGCCTGGTATATGCTGTTCACTAATTAAAGTGGACACCTTGCACCAGAACAATTCGACTCTTATGGTAGATAGGTTTAAGACAACCTTTATAGAAAGCTATCCTAGTGGTAGCTGTGGAGAGCAGCTTTCAGGCTAAGTCTTGAAGGAATGTAAAGCAGCTTGTTTTACCACACAATCTCTTGAATCACCAAATGAAAAGACACCACACAGGTATATATATCAAATATATATGTATTTATTAATAAACACTCTCTACTAATCTCTTTATGAGATTAGAAGTCAGGAAAATATGTACAAATCAAATGTTATCAAAATAAGTTTAGCACAATCGAATATCACAATCTTAGTTTGGCTAGACCTAAGTCTAGGGCATCTAGAATCGAGGGACCCCCAAGAACCACCCCAGGTAGTTGTAGGAGACCCACAGGGGACGGACGCGGTGTCCTGGCACCGTTGCGAGTCCTGTACGAGTCTATGCGCACAGACGCGATTGAGATTTCAATGTTAGAGGTCCCTTGCGTGTTCGAGGTGAACACACCGATCGGTCCTTGTACGAGTCGAAGGACGCGGTTACAGATAGAGTAGCAAAGGAAATGGACGCGCTGTGTCTAACACAGACGCGAACCTTGTGCGAGTCAGCGCAATGGAGATTTCAATGTTACAGGCCCCTTGTGTGTTCGAGGCGAACACCGATCGGACTCAGTACGAGTCGAAGGACACGGTTCTAGATAGTGTTACAAGGGAGGTGGACGCGATGTGTCTAACACAGACGCGAACCCTGTACGAGTCAGCGCAATTGTCGCACTTAGAAAATAAGAGGTTTAGGGCACTTCTAGGGTAGCCACAAGCAAGTCACTTACAGGGTAAGTAGTTCTAGGGCCCACACCCACAGGAGCACCGTAGTGCTAAAGTTACCTCACCCAGGGGAGCCGGGTGCATAGGTGTTCTTTGGTGTCGGGTCGCGGCGTTGTTTTCAATGGGAGCCAGTGAAGACTTGCTGCTTGCGGCGACAGGAGAAGTGTCCGGAGGAATCCAAGCCTGGATTCAGAAGATGGAAGACCTGAAAGCAGAGGGGACAGTGTTCGAAGTCACTTGGCAGTGACTCGGGGCAAAGAAGATGGATGCCCACCGTCGTCGCAAAATTCAGGTCATTCATAGGTGCCTTGACTCTTCAGCCACGAGGTTCAGGAGGTGTCGACGACAACTAGGAGCTGGATTCGGCGTGTCTTACGATGTCTGCAGCTTACTGCAGTGTCGGCAACTCGATTGGAGCCAACAAGCCTTAGTAACAGCAAGTCTTGGGGAAAGTGTAAAAAGTCAATGGCGCAGACCAGCAAGGTCTGAGCAACTCACCCAGCGAGGGTAAGTCAGGGCAGGCCTGGTGCAACCAGGGGAGCCCTTTGGTTCTGTACGAAAGCCTTCAGGGGACCCACAAGCCGGCTGGCAAGGGATCACAAAGATGCCTCGGAAGGATTCGCTCAACAGGGGCCCACGGTCGCTCGGGACGAGGTAGGCCTCTGATCTTCAGAAGGATTCCTACTGGAGGTTAGGGTCATACGTGGTCCAAAGCACAAGGTCGTAGGATGTTGTGGAGGGGTTGCACTCGACAATAGTGCATGGTACCCAGGGGTCGCGGTTGCTCATCACTCTTGGGGTCCACTGGCCTCAGCTTCGCTGGGGACTCACGATGGCCTTTGAGAAGTCAGGAAATCCACTTCTTGGGCTGCAGGGACTTCAGGCTCCGGCGGGAGCTGCATAGTTTGCAACCGTCGTTGTCGTTTTTGGTGCCTGCCAAGCAGGGGAGTCACTCCTTGACTCCAAGGGAGATTCTTCAGTCTTCCAGAGGTAGTGGAACGTCGAAGGTCCGGGATTCTTCTTTAGAGCGTCATCCAGGGGTATCTAGGGTGCAATGCACAGGTTCCCCCTCTTATACTAAAAGAAAGGGAGGGACTAGCTCTATGACCCTACCTATGGGAGGGTCAGGGGAGTGGGTGGCTACACCCACTTCCCTTTGTCCAGTTTCGCGCCAGAGCAGGGGCAGGTAGCCCCTGAGCCGGTTTGAACTGGGGTATGCACAGAGGAGCCTTCTGCTCCCCCAGTGCAGGACTTCAAAGCACTCTAAGAGTGCACCCACCCAGCCCCAATACACTAAACCCTGTCTGGGAGGTGGTCACACCCCCTTGGGACAGGATATCTATTGTTGGGCTTCCTCCACTGCGAGTGTTGGTCATCAGCAGGAGGGCAGCCCCGTGTCTGTGACTGGTGGCATCCATTTTGTGATGCCAGGGCTCTGCAGGATTCTACCTTGTTTCCACAGTAGGTACATGTCTATCCCTCTAGAAGGGTGGAATGCTACCCCCTCCGCCAGGACTGGCGGGGGGGGGGTAGTATTCCAAGATGTTTGACACCAAACACGACATGTTTTGATGCAGCCATTCCAAAGTTAGCATTCTACTGCGAGGATATAATGCACTTAAAAGTATATGGTTTAACCGCATCCACAAACAGCCCCATAGAATGGACTCTGAGAGCTGCAGAGGGGCCCTGCTCAGGCAGAGGCACCCCCTCACATGGAAACTAAGCACCCTGCCCTCAGGATTGATAGGGCCTGCTTTAGGGGTGACTGATAAGTCTCAATGTGTGTGCAGGAGAGATATAGGGGACCTATATCTCAGTGAGGGGTGCTAGCACTTCCTCACCCAGGCTGCAGTAGCAGGCCTGTGGTGTCAGATTTAGTCTGCTTCCCAGGGGTGGCATAATACATGCTTCAGCCCCTGGTAGGCCTGTGAAGTACCTATGCCCTTGGTACCTAAGGTACCATATACTAGGGACTCATAAGGTACCACAGTATCCAATCACTAGTGCACCTAGAGTGCACTCCAAGTCATTTAAAGAGAAAGCGGACAGGCTGGGGACCTGAATAGCAGGTTCCCAGCCAAACTAAGTCAAAAACCAACAAAACACCAGGAAAAAAGTGGGGGCAACCATGTAGTCAGATTCCATCTTCCTACATAACCCCCCCCCCCAAACGAAAGGAGATGAGGCTAACCTTGTCCAGGTGAGCCTGTATTTACTGAGTGGCCATATAAGGAAGTACCTGCACTAGCATGGTTACCCCCTGTCTTATGGTCCACTAAGTTATCCCTCACCCTAAGGGTATGAGAGGGTCTCCACCATGGGGAATTACTACCTGTAGGGTGTTTTGGTAAAGGACAAGGCTGATGAGGTGTCTGAGCAGGGAAGTGAGACCCTAGGGAAGTTGGTCTCAGTTTCCTCAGATCACTGGTCACCATGTATGCCTGTCTTTCCATGACTGAGCTGCACTTTGCTCTAAGGGTCAACCTTTGGCTGCCTACAGCTGGGGGTTGGGTCCCTTTGGGTGGAACACTGGAGGGACATGGCAGGTTTGGAACCTTTTGGTTCCAGGTTTTCCCTTGCCTAACAGAGTCCTTCTGGGGAAGGTCCCTACACAAAGGTATGGGGGATCCCTCAGTGTGCGGAGGAATTTTCACCTGGCTAGGGCTACTAGACTGGGTGCCCCTAATCTGCTGATGGGGGTTCCTCTGGACAGGGGGCCCTGTGGGGTCCACTGACCTCCCTGACCTCTGCAGCCCTGGGCTGACTGAGGTAGGGTAGAGAGGGGCAGGTTACCTGCTCCAGACTGGGTACCACCTTGGAAGGGTCCTCTGCCATCAGGGGTGGGGCCAGGCCAGGCCTGACTACCTCTGGGGCAGTTCCTTCACTAGGGGTAGGATCAGTTCCCTGAGGAGGCTGACCCTTACCTGCTGTCTGGGGGAAGGAGACTTTTCTTCAACCCCTGTGCTCTCTTTTGGGGAGAGTGGGCCATTCTTCCAGGCTCCATCTCTCCAGCATTTCCCTGGGCTGGGGCTGTGGCCATCACAGCCCCACTAGCTTTTTCAGGGACGCCTAGCATCTTCAGATGGGTTTGGTGTTCAACTTCAGCCCAGGCTGAAATTTCCAGATCATTGCCCATCAGGCAATCTACGGGCAAGTTGGGGGACACTGCCACCCTTTTGGGCCTGTGACCCCTCCCAGCTGAGATTGACTATGGCCATGGGGTGATCTGTCCTGACACCATCAATGTTGGTCACCTGGTACTTAAACTCAGGTAAAAGCTGGTGAGGGGGACTAGTTTCCCTGCCACCATGGTGACACTAGCCCCTGTGTCCCTGAATGCCACAGCCTTCCGACCATTAATCATTGGCTCCAGTCTGTACCTGCCCAATGCAATGGGACCCATGGTAAAGGTGGCAAATCCTATACCACCATCAGAGTCTGAGGAGTCTGTTGAGGGGGACCTGTCTAAACTAGGGCCCACCTCTGTTCCCCTTGCAAAAGCACCTAACTTTTTGGGTGCACTACTCCCAACTGGAGGATTACTACTGGTAGTACCAGGAGGGGTGGTAGTAATAGCTGGAGGAACAGTTTCTTTATTGCCAATCCTGGGGCAACTGGGATCAGTTTTCCAGTGTCCAGGCTTTTTACAGACATGGCAATATGGTTTCTTTTCAGGAGAGGAAGGAGTTTGGGACCCAACCCCAGAAGAGGACTTTTGGGGCCCTGTAGTGGACTTATCCTTAGATTTATCCCCACCTTTCTCTTGGGACTTGGTAGAATCTTTCTTCTGGTCACCACCCTGATTCTTAGGCCTCACCCTGGTTCTGACCCATTTGTCTGCCTTCTTTCCCAATTCTTGGAGAGAGGTCAGATCAGAGTCCACCAGGTACTGGTGCAAAAGCTGGTTTTGACAATAATTAAGGATCTGCTCCCTCATAATCAAATTGTACAATCCTTTGAGATCAGTAACCCTACTGCCAATCAGCCAACCCTCCAGAGCCTTGGTTGCACAATCTACAAAGTCAGTCCAGTCCTGAGTCTGTGCTAACCCTGGGCGAAGTGCTACGCTACGCTCGCGTAGTTTGCGAAGTCTGCGCTACTTCGCACAACGCGAATTGCACGTAGCACAGTGCGAACACGCGTAGCGTAGTGCCGCGGTCATTTTTTGCTTGCTCGCGGTCCTCAACGTCAAGTTGGCGACCGCGAGCAAGCAAAATGACATCCCGGCGAGACTTTTTCCTCGTTCGCGATCAGCAACATCAAGTTGCCGATCGCGAGCGTGGAAAATAAACCTCCCGGCGAGATTCTCAACGCGGGGAGGTCAGGTTTCTCATTGCGAGTGGTCGCGTATGCTCGCGACCGCTCGCGATGAGAAACTACCAGTCCGCGTTGAGAAGCTGCCGCTCGAGTAAAAATCTACTCGAGCGGCAGTAAAGACAGCTCGCACTGTGCAAGTTGCCGTTTTCAATGATTGCACAGTGCGGACAAGCATCCGGCACTGTGCAATCATTGCGAACACGCACTACGCAGTTCGCGTAGTGCTACGCGAAGCTCGCGTAGTGTGAACTGCACTTTGCGTAGCTTCGCGAAGCACTACTTCGCGAACTACGCCCAGCCTTAGTCTGTGCCTTCTGGGTGTCTCTGAACTTCAACCTGTACTGCTCAGTGGTTAAGGCAAACCCATCTATCAGTGCACTCTTCAGGACTTCATAGTTATCAGCATCCTCTTCTCTAACAGTGAGGAGCTTGTCTCTACCTTTATCTGAAAGGAGAGCCACAAGATTGCTGCCCACTGCCTTTGGAGGACCTGCTGTACTCTACAGGCCCTCTCCATAGCAGTTATCCACTTGTGGATATCATCCCCACTCTGGTAGGGAGGAACAACCTTGCTCAGGTTCCTATGGTCTGGAATAGATTCTCTGCCTCTAGGGACACTGTTGCTGCCACCAAGGGGTTCTAACCCCTCTCTTCTAGAAGCTCTCTGGATCTCCAGGGCTTCTCTATCTAGTGCCAACTGCTTGGTTCTGAGGGCAACTCTTGCTTCCTCATACTGCAGCAGTTTGCACATTCTGTCAGAGGAGCTCTCTCTTATGGGAAAGTATGAGTTCCTCTGCTGGACAAATTCTCTGCCAGAGTGATAAGAGTGGTCAGATTCCCTGGAAGGGGACCTATGCCTCTCATCCACTCTGTCAGTTCTCTTAGGGAGAATTCCTCTGTCCTTTTCAGGCCCCTTGAAGCCTGGCCCTTCAATCACAGAGTCTTGGTCATTCTGATTTTCATCATCTGACCCAGACACTGTAATTGACCCACCCCTGATTCAGACCCATTAGCTCCTAGAGCCAATCTAAGATCATCTGCTGTCAGCAGATCTATCAGGTGTAGTGTGGAGGGACTCTGTCCTAGCTTCAGGTGTCTTTCAACACACATGGCTCTCAAGTCAGAGAAAGCCATGTCCTTATACTGAGGCTGAGTGGATCCACTGGTTCCACCCTTTAATGACATTCTAGTGTTGTGCAGTGTTGTACTACCTACACTAGTTTGTGGCCTACTGATACTAGCTTGAGCTGTAGAAATGGTGTGCTATCCCTTGGCACACAGCTCTAAGTTCAGTAGAACTTATTGATACTAAGCTTGACTTTATATGTACCTTAAGTACCTATAGTGGTTTTCAGTTAGTAATTCAAATAGAGATTTTCTGGTAAAACAATAGCAAGCTGGAATCCCACACGCTGCCCACCAATGTGAGAAGTTGGCCTGGTATATGCTGTTCACTAATTAAAGTGGACACCTTGCACCAGAACAATTCGACTCTTATGGTAGATAGGTTTAAGACAACCTTTATAGAAAGCTATCCTAGTGGTAGCTGTGGAGAGCAGCCTTCAGGCTAAGTCTTGAAGGAATGTAAAGCAGCTTGTTTTACCACACAATCTCTTGAATCACCAAATGAAAAGACACCACACAGGTATATATATCAAATATATATGTATTTATTAATAAACACTCTCTACTAATCTCTTTATGAGATTAGAAGTCAGGAACATATGTACAAATCAAATGTTATCAAAATAAGTTTAGCACAATCGAATATCACAATCTTAGTTTGGCTAGACCTAGGTCTAGGGCATCTAGAATCGAGGGACCCCCAAGAACCACCCCAGGTAGTTGTAGGAGACCCACAGGGGACGGACGCGGTGTCCTGGCACCGGTGCGAGTCCTGTACGAGTCTATGCGCACAGACGCGATTGAGATTTCAATGTTAGAGGTCCCTTGCGTGTTCGAGGCGAACACACCGATCGGTCCTTGTACGAGTCGAAGGACGCGGTTACAGATAGAGTATGCAAAGGAGATGGACGCGCTGTGTCTAACACAGACGCGAACCTTGTGCGAGTCAGCGCAATGGAGATTTCAATGTTACAGGCCCCTTGTGTGTTCGAGGCGAACACCGATCGGACTCAGTACGAGTCGAAGGACACGGTTCTAGATAGTGTTACAAGGGAGGTGGACGCGATGTGTCTAACACAGACGCGAACCCTGTATGAGTCAGCGCAATTGTCGCACTTAGAAAATAAGAGGTTTAGGGCACTTCTAGGGTAGCCACAAGCAAGTCACTTACAGGGTAAGTAGTTCTAGGGCCCACACCCACAGGAGCACCGTAGTGCTGAAGTTACCTCACCCAGGGGAGCCAGGTGCATAGGTGTTCTTTGGTGTCGGGTCGCGGCGTCGTTTTCAATGGGAGCCAGTGAAGACTTGCTGCTTGCGGCGACAGGAGAAGTGTCCGGAGGAATCCAAGCCTGGATTCAGAAGATGGAAGACCTGAAAGCAGAGGGGACAGTGTTCGAAGTCACTTGGCAGTGACTCGGGGCAAGGAAGATGGATGCCCACCGTTGTCGCAAGATTCAGGTCATTCATGGGTGCCTTGACTCTTCAGCCAGGAAGTCCAGGAGGTGTCGACGACAACCAGGAGCTGGATTCGGCTTGTACCACGATGTCTGCAGCTTACTGCCATGTCGGCGACTCGATTGGAGCCAACAAGCTTTGGTAACAGCAAGTCTTGGGGAAAGTGTAAAAAGTCAATGGCGCAGACCAGCAAGGTCTGAGGGACTCTCCCAGTGAGGGTAAGTCAGGGCAGGCCTGGAGCAACCAGGGGAGCCCTTTGGTTCTGTAGGAAAGCCTTTAGGGGATCCACAAGCTGGCTGGCAAGGGATCGCAAAGACGCCTCGGGAGGATTCGCTCCACAGGGGCCCACGGTCACTCAGGATGAGGTAGGCCTCTGATCTTCGGAGGGAGTCCTACTGGAGGCTAGGGCCACACGTGGTCCAAAGCACAAGGTCGTAGAACGTTGTGAAGGGGTTGCACTCGACAATAGTGCACGGTACCCAGGGGTCGCTGTTCCTCATCACTCTTGGGGTCCACCGGCTTCAGCTTCGCAGGGGACTCACGATGGTCTTTGGGAAGTCAGCAAATCCACTTCTTGGGCTGCAGGGACTTCGGGCTCCGGCGGGAGCTGCATAGTTTGCGACCGTCGTTGTCGTTTTTGGTGCCTGCCAAGCAGGGGAGTCACTCCTTGACTCCAAGGAGATTCTTCAGTCTTCCAGAGGTAGTGGAACGTCGAAGGTCCGGGATTCTTCTTTAGAGCATCGTCCAGGGGTATCTAGGGTGCAATGCACAGGTTCCCCCTCTTATACTAAAAGAAAGGGAGGGACTAGCTCTATGACCCTACCTATGGGAGGGTCAGGGGAGTGGGTGGCTACACCCACTTCCCTTTGTCCAGTTTCACGCCAGAGCAGGGGCAGGTAGCCCCTGAGCCGGTTTGAACTGGGGTATGCACAGAGGAGCCTTCTGCTCCCCCAGTGCAGGACTTCAAAGCACTCTAAGAGTGCACCCACCCAGCCCCAATACACTAAACCCTGTCTGGGAGGTGGTCACACCCCCTTGGGACAGGATATCTATTGTTGGGCTTCCTCCACTGCGAGTGTTGGTCATCAGCAGGAGGGCAGCCCAGTGTCTGTGACTGGTGGCATCCATTTTGTGATGCCAGGGCTCTGCAGGATTCTACCGCGTTTCCACAGTAGGTACATGTCTATCCCTCTAGAAGGGTGGAATGCTACCCCCGCCGCCAGGACTGGCGGGGGGGTAGTATTCCAAGATGTTTGACACCAAACACGACATGTTTTGATGCAGCCATTCCAAAGTTAGCATTCTACCGCGAGGATATAATGCACTTAAAAGTATATGGTTTAACCGCATCCACAAACAGCCCCAGAGAATGGACTCTGAGAGCTGCAGAGGGGCCCTGCTCAGGCAGAGGCACCCCCTCACATGGAAACTAAGCACCCTGCCCTCAGGATTGATAGGGCCTGCTTTAGGGGTGACTGATAAGTCTCAATGTGTGTGCAGGAGAGATATAGGGGACCTATATCTCAGTGAGGGGTGCTAGCACTTCCTCACCCAGGCTGCAGTAGCAGGCCTGTGGTGTCAGATTTAGTCTGCTTCCCAGGGGTGGCATAATACATGCTTCAGCCCCTGGTAGGCCTGTGAAGTACCTATGCCCTTGGTACCTAAGGTACCATATACTAGGGACTCATAAGGTACCACAGTATCCAATCACTAGTGCACCTAGAGTGCACTCCAAGTCGTTTAAAGAGAAAGCAGATAGGCTGGGGACCTGAATAGCAGGTTCCCAGCCAAACTAAGTCAAAAACCAACAAAACACCAGGAAAAAAGTGGGGGCAACCATGTAGTCAGATTCCACCTTCCTACATAACTCCCCCAAACGAAAGGAGATGAGGCTAACCTTGTCCAGGTGAGCCTGTATTTACTGAGTGGCCATATAAGGAAGTACCTGCACTAGCATGGTTACCCCCTGTCTTATGGTCCACTAAGTTATCCCTCACCCTAAGGGTATGAGAGGGTCTCCACCATGGGGAATTACTACCTGTGGGGTGTTTTGGTAAAGGACAAGGCTGATGAGGTGTCTGAGCAGGGAAGTGAGACCCTAGGGAAGTTGGTCTCAGTTTCCTCAGATCACTGGTCACCATGTATGCCTGTCTTTCCATGACTGAGCTGCACTTTGCTCTAAGGGTCAACCTTTGGCTGCCTACAGCTGGGGGTTGGGTCCCTTTGGGTGGAACACTGGAGGGACATGGCAGGTTTGGAACCTTTTGGTTCCAGGTTTGCCCTTGCCTAACAGAGTCCTTCTGGGGAAGGTCCCTACACAAAGGTATGGGGGATCCCTCAGTGTGCGGAGGAATTTTCACCTGGCTAGGGCTACTAGACTGGGTGCCCCTAATCTGCTGATGGGGGGTTCCTCTGGACAGGGGGCCCTGTGGGGTCCACTGACCTCCCTGACCTCTGCAGCCCTGGGCTGACTGAGGTAGGGTAGAGAGGGGCAGGTTACCTGCTCCAGACTGGGTACCACCTTGGAAGGGTCCTCTGCCATCAGGGGTGGGGCCAGGCCAGGCCTGACTACCTCTGGGGCAGTTCCTTCACTAGGGGTAGGATCAGTTCCCTGAGGAGGCTGACCCTTACCTGCTGTCTGGGGGAAGGAGACTTTTCTTCAACCCCTGTGCTCTCTTTTGGGGGAGAGTGGGCCATTCTTCCAGGCTCCATCTCTCCAGCATTTCCCTGGGCTGGGGCTGTGGCCATCACAGCCCCACTAGCTTTTTCAGGGACGCCTAGCATCTTCAGATGGGTTTGGTGTTCAACTTCAGCCCAGGCTGAAATTTCCAGATCATTGCCCATCAGGCAATCTACGGGCAAGTTGGGGGACACTGCCACTCTTTTTGGGCCTGTGACCCCCTCCCAGCTGAGATTGACTATGGCCATGGGGTGATCTGTCCTGACACCATCAATGTTGGTCACCTGGTACTTAAACTCAGGTAAAAGCTGGTGAGGGGGGACTAGTTTCCCTGCCACCATGGTGACACTAGCCCCTGTGTCCCTGAATGCCACAGCCTTCCGACCATTAATCATTGGCTCCAGTCTGTACCTGCCCAATGCAATGGGACCCATGGTAAAGGTGGCAAATCCTATACCACCATCAGAGTCTGAGGAGTCTGTTGAGGGGGACCTGTCTAAACTAGGGCCCACCTCTGTTCCCCTTGCAAAAGCACCTAACTTTTGGGTGCACTACTCCCAACTGGAGGATTACTACTGGTAGTACCAGGAGGGGTGGTAGTAATAGCTGGAGGAACAGTTTCTTT
Organism: Calotriton arnoldi; assembly: GCA_963921515.1. NCBI lineage: Eukaryota > Metazoa > Chordata > Amphibia > Caudata > Salamandridae > Calotriton > Calotriton arnoldi. The sequence continues at coordinate 19,741 of CAWUFW010016918.1, read as the reverse complement.
ATTGCCAATCCTGGGGCAACTGGGATCAGTTTTCCAGTGTCCAGGCTTTTTACAGACATGGCAATATGGTTTCTTTTCAGGAGAGGAAGGAGTTTGGGACCCACCCCCAGAAGAGGACTTTTGGTGCCCTGTAGTGGACTTATCCTTAGATTTATCCCCACCTTTCTCTTGGGACTTGGTAGAATCTTTCTTCTGGTCACCACCCTGATTCTTAGGCCTCACCCTGGTTCTGACCCATTTGTCTGCCTTCTTTCCCAATTCTTGGGGAGAGGTCAGATCAGAGTCCACCAGGTACTGGTGCAAAAGCTGGTTTTGACAATTATTAAGGATCTGCTCCCTCATAATCAAATTGTACAATCCTTTGAGATCAGTAACCCTACTGCCAATCAGCCAACCCTCCAGAGCCTTGGTTGCACAATCTACAAAGTCAGTCCAGTCCTGAGTCTGTGCCTTCTGGGTGTCTCTGAACTTCAACCTGTACTGCTCAGTGGTTAAGGCAAACCCATCTATCAGTGCACTCTTCAGGACTTCATAGTTATCAGCATCCTCTTCTCTAACAGTGAGGAGCTTGTCTCTACCTTTATCTGAAAAGGAGAGCCACAATATTGCTGCCCACTGCCTTTGGGGGACCTGCTGTACTCTACAGGCCCTCTCCATAGCAGTTATCCACTTGTGGATATCATCCCCACTCTGGTAGGGAGGAACAACCTTGCTCAGGTTCCTATGGTCTGGAATAGATTCTCTGCCTCTAGGGACACTGTTGCTGCCACCAAGGGGTTCTAACCCCTCTCTTCTAGAAGCTCTCTGGATCTCCAGGGCTTCTCGATCTAGTGCCAACTGCTTGGTTCTGAGGGCAACTCTTTCTTCCTCATACTGCTGCAGTTTGCACATTCTGTCAGAGGAGCTCTCTCTTATGGGAAAGTATGAGTTCCTCTGCTGGACAAATTCTCTGCCAGAGTGATAAGAGTGGTCAGATTCCCTGGAAGGGGACCTATGCCTCTCATCCACTCTGTCAGTTCTCTTAGGGAGAATTCCTCTGTCCTTTTCAGGCCCCTGGAGCCTTGCCCTTCAATCACAGAGTCTTGGTCATTCTGATTTTCATCATCTGACCCAGTCACTGTAATTGCCCCACCCCCTGATTCAGACCCATTAGCTCCTAGAGCCAATCTAAGATCATCTGCTGTCAGCAGATCTATCAGGTGTAGTGTGGAGGGACTCTGTCCTAGCTTCAGGTGTCTATCAACACACATGGCTCTCAAGTCAGAGAAAGCCATGTCCTTATACTAAGGCTGAGTGGATCCACTGGTTCCACCCTTTAAGGACATTCTAGTGTTGTGCAGTGTTGTACTACCTACACTAGTTTGTGGCCTACTGATACTAGCTTGAGCTGTAGAAAGGGTGTGCTATCCCTTGGCACACAGCTCTAAGTTCAGTAGAACTTATTGATACTAAGCTTGACTTTATATGTACCTTAAGTACCTATAGTGGTTTTCAGTTAGTAATTCAAATAGAGATTTTCTGGTAAAACAATAGCAAGCTGGAATCCCACCGCTGCCACCAATGTGAGAAGTTGGCCTGGTATCAATCAATCAATCAATCATGTCACTTATAAAGCGCACTACATACCCGCGAGGGTCTCAAGGCGCTGGGGGAAGAGGGGGTGGTGCTGCTACTGATCGAAGAGCCAGGTCTTGAGGAGTCTTCTGAAGGCCAGTAGGTCTTGGGTCTGTCGGAGGTTGGTGGGGAGGGTGTTCCAGGTCTTGGCGGCGAGGTGGGAGAAGGATCTGCCGCCGGCGGTCGTTTTCCGGATACGGGGGACTGTGGCGAGGGCGAGGCTGGTCGAGCGGAGCTGGCGGGTGGGGTGTAGAAGCTGAGTCGTCTGTTGAGGTAGGCTGGTCCGGAGTTGTGGAGTGCTTTGTGTGCGTGGGTGAGGAGCTTGAAGGTTATCCTCTTGTTGACAGGGAGCCAGTGCAGGTCTCTCAGGTGGGGTGTGATGTGGCTGCGTCGGGGGATGTCGAGGATAAGACGTGCAGAGGCGTTCTGGATGCGTTGCAGCCGTCTCAGGAGCTTAGCCGTCATTCCTGCATAGAGGGCGTTTCCGTAGTCCAGCCTGCTGGTGACGAGGGCCTGGGTGACTGTTTTTCTTGTTTCGGTGGGGATCCACTTGAAGATCCTGCGGAGCATTCGGAGGATGTTGAAGCAGGAGGAGGAAACGGCGTTGACCTGCTTAGTCATGGAGAGGGTGGGGTCGAGGATGACCCCTAGGTTGCGTACGTGGTCGGTGGGTGGCGGGGCTGTTCCCAGTGATGTTGGCCACCAGGAGTCGTCCCAGGCTGAAGGGTTGGAACCAAGGATGAGGACCTCCGTCTTGTCCGAGTTCAGCTTCAGGCGGCTGGTCCTCATCCATTCGGCGACGGCCTTCATTCCTTCGTGTAGGTGGGCTTTGGCGGTGTGAGGGTCTTTGGTGAGGGAGAGGATCAGCTGGGTGTCGTCGGCGTAGGAGATGATGTTGAGGTTGTGCTGTCGGGCGACGTGGGCGAGGGGTGCCATGTAGATGTTGAACAGCGTTGGGCTGAGGGAGGAGCCTTGGGGTACGCCGCAGATGATCTTGGTGGCCTTGGATCGGAAGGGGGCGAGGCGGACGCTTTGTGTTCTGCCGGAAAGGAAGGATGTGGTCCAGTCCAGGGCCTTCTCTTGGATCCCGGCGTCGTGAAGGCGTGTTCGTAGTGTGTGGTGGCAGACCGTGTCGAAGGCGGCTGATAGGTCCAGGAGGATGAGGGCTGCTGTTTCTCCGTTGTCTAGCAGGGTCCTGATGTCATCGGTGGCTGCGATGAGGGCGGTTTCGGTGCTGTGGTTGCTGCGGAAGCCGGACTGGGAAGGGTCCAGGATGTTGTTCTCCTCGAGGTAGCGGGTCAGTTGTTTGTTGACGATTTTCTGGTATATGCTGTTCACTAATTAAAGTGGACACCTTGCACCAGAACAATTCGACTCTTATGGTAGATAGGTTTAAGACAACCTTTATAGAAAGCTATCCTAGTGGTAGCTGTGGAGAGCAGCCTTCAGGCTAAGTCTTGAAGGAATGTAAAGCAGCTTGTTTTACCACACAATCTCTTGAATCACCAAATGAAAAGACACCACACAGGTATATATATCAAATATATATGTATTTATTAATAAACACTCTCTACTAATCTCTTTATGAGATTAGAAGTCAGGAACATATGTACAAATCAAATGTTATCAAAATAAGTTTAGCACAATCGAATATCACAATCTTAGTTTGGCTAGACCTAGGTCTAGGGCATCTAGAATCGAGGGACCCCAAGAACCACCCCAGGTAGTTGTAGGAGACCCACAGGGGACGGACGCGTGTCCTGGCACCGGTGCGTGAGTCCTGTACGAGTCTATGCGCACAGACGCGATTGAGATTTCAATGTTAGAGGTCCCTTGCGTGTTCGAGGCGAACACACCGATCGGTCCTTGTACGAGTCGAAGGACGCGGTTACAGATAGAGTAGCAAAGGAGATGGACGCGCTGTGTCTAACACAGACGCGAACCTTGTGCGAGTCAGCGCAATGGAGATTTCAATGTTACAGGCCCCTTGTGTGTTCGAGAGCGAACACCGATCGGACTCAGTACGAGTCGAAGGACACGGTTCTAGATAGTGTTACAAGGGAGGTGGACGCGATGTGTCTAACACAGACGCGAACCCTGTACGAGTCAGCGCAATTGTCGCACTTAGAAAATAAGAGGTTTAGGGCACTTCTAGGGTAGCCACAAGCAAGTCACTTACAGGGTAAGTAGTTCTAGGGCCCACACCCACAGGAGCACCGTAGTGCTGAAGTTACCTCACCCAGGGGAGCCGGGTGCATAGGTGTTCTTTGGTGTCGGGTCGCGGTGTCGTTTTCAATGGGAGCCAGTGAAGACTTGCTGCTTGCGGCGACAGGAGAAGTGTCCGGAGGAATCAAAGCCTGGATTCAGAAGATGGAAGACCTGAAAGCAGAGGGGACAGTGTTCGAAGTCACTTGGCAGTGACTCGGGGCAAGGAAGATGGATGCCCACCGTCGTCGCAAGATTCAGGTCGTTCATGGGTGCCTTGACTCTTCAGCCATGAGGTCCAGGAGGCGTCGACGACAACCAGGAGCTGGATTCGGCTTGTCCCACGATGTCTGCAGCTTACTGCGGTGTCGGCGACTCGATTGGAGCCAACAAGCCTTGGTAACAGCAAGTCTCGGGGAAAGTGTAAAAAGTCAATGGCGCAGACCAGCAAGGTCTGAGGGACTCACCCAGTGAGGGTAAGTCAGGGCAGGCCTGGTGCAACTAGGGGAGCCCTTTGGTTCTGTAGGAAAGCCTTCAGGGGACCCAAAAGCCGGCTGGCAAGGGATTGCAAAGACACCTCAGGAGGATTCGCTCAACAGGGGCCCACGGTCACTCAGAACGAGGTAGGCCTCTGATCTTCGGAGGGTGTCCTACTGGAGGCTAGGGCCACACGTGGTCGAAAGCACAAGGTCGTAGGACGTTGTGAAAGGGTTGCACTCGACAATAGTGCACGGTACCCAGGGGTCGCGGTTCCTCGTCACTCTTGGGGTCCACTGGCTTCAGCTTCGCGAGGGACTCACAATGGTCTTTGAGAAGTCAGAAAATCCACTTCTTGGGCTGCAGGGACTTCGGGCTCCGGCGGGAGCTGCATAGTTTGCAACCGTCGTTGTCGTTTTTGGTGCCTGCCAAGCAGGGGAGTCACTCCTTGACTCCAAGGGAGATTCTTCAGTCTTCCAGGGGTAGTGGAACGTCGAAGGTCCGGGATTCTTCTTTAGAGCATCGTCCAGGGGTATCTAGGGTGCAATGCACAGGTTCCCCCTCTTATACTAAAAGAAAGGGAGGGACTAGCTCTATGACCCTACCTATGGGAGGGTCAGGGGAGTGGGTGGCTACACCCACTTCCCTTTGTCCAGTTTCGCGCCAGAGCAGGGGCAGGTAGCCCCTGAGCCGGTTTGAACTGGGGTATGCACAGAGGAGCCTTCTGCTCCCCCAGTGCAGGACTTCAAAGCACTCTAAGAGTGCACCCACCCAGCCCCAATACACTAAACCCTGTCTGGCAGGTGGTCACACCCCTTGGGACAGGATATCTATTGTTGGGCTTCCTCCACTGCGAGTGTTGGTCATCAGCAGGAGGGCAGCCCCGTGTCTGTGACTGGTGGCATCCATTTTGTGATGCCAGGGCTCTGCAGGATTCTACCGCGTTTCCACAGTAGGTACATGTCTATCCCTCTAGAAGGGTGAAATGCTACCCCCGCCGCCAGGACTGGCGGGGGGGGGTAGTATTCCAAGATGTTTGACACCAAACACGACATGTTTTGATGCAGCCATTCCAAAGTTAGCATTCTATTGCGAGGATATAATGCACTTAAAAGTATATGGTTAAACCGCATCCACAAACAGCCCCAGAGAATGGACTCTGAGAGCTGCAGAGGGGCCCTGCTCAGGCAGAGACACCCCCTCACATGGAAACTAAGCACCCTTAGCTCCTAGAGCCAATCTAAGATCATCTGCTGTCAGCAGATCTATCAGGTGTAGTGTGGAGGGACTCTGTCCTAGCTTCAGGTGTCTTTCAACACACATGGCTCTCAAGTCAGAGAAAGCCATGTCCTTATACTAAGGCTGAGTGGATCCACTGGTTCCACCCTTTAAGGACATTCTAGTGTTGTGCAGTGTTGTACTACCTACACTAGTTTGTGGCCTACTGATACTAGCTTGAGCTGTAGAAAGGGTGTGCTATCCCTTGGCACACAGCTCTAAGTTCAGTAGAACTTATTGATACTAAGCTTGACTTTATATGTACCTTAAGAACCTATAGTGGTTTTCAGTTAGTAATTCAAATAGAGATTTTCTGGGAAAACAATAGCAAGCTGGAATCCCACACGCTGCCCACCAATGTGAGAAGTTGGCCTGGTATATGCTGTTCACTAATTAAAGTGGACACCTTGCACCAGAACAATTCGACTCTTATGGTAGATAGGTTTAAGACAACCTTTATAGAAAGCTATCCTAGTGGTAGCTGTGGAGAGCAGCCTTCAGGCTAAGTCTTGAAGGAATGTAAAGCAGCTTGTTTTACCACACAATCTCTTGAATCACCAAATGAAAAGACACCACACAGGTATATATATCAAATATATATGTATTTATTAATAAACACTCTCTACTAATCTCTTTATGAGATTAGAAGTCAGGAACATATGTACAAATCAAATGTTATCAAAATAAGTTTAGCACAATCGAATATCACAATCTTAGTTTGGCTAGACCTAGGTCTAGGGCATCTAGAATCGAGGGACCCCCAAGAACCACCCCAGGTAGTTGTAGGAGACCCACAGGGGACGGACGCGGTGTCCTGGCACCGGTGCGAGTCCTGTACGAGTCTATGCGCACAGACGCGATTGAGATTTCAATGTTAGAGGTCCCTTGCGTGTTCGAGGCGAACACATCGATCGGTCCTTGTACGAGTCGAAGGACACGGTTCTAGATAGTGTTACAAGGGAGGTGGACGCGATGTGTCTATCACAGACGCGAACCCTGTACGAGTCAGCGCAATTGTCGCACTTAGAAAATAAGAGGTTTAGGGCACTTCTAGGGTAGCCAAAAACAAGTCACTTACAGGGTAAGTAGTTCTAGGGCCCACACCCACAGGAGCACCGTAGTGCTGAAGTTACCTCACCCAGGGGAGCCGGGTGCATAGGTGTTCTTTGGTGTCGGGTTGCGGCGTCGTTTTCAATGTGAGCCAGTGAAGACTTGCTGCTTGCGGCGACAGGAGAAGTGTCCGGAGGAATCCAAGCCTGGATTCAGAAGATGTAAGACCTGAAAGCAGAGGGGACAGTGTTCGAAGTCACTTGGCAGTGACTCGGGGCAAGGAAGATGGATGCCCACCGTCGTCGCAAGATTCAGGTCGTTCACGGGTGCCTTGACTCTTCAGCCACGAGGTCCAGGAGGCGTCGACGACAACCAGGAGCTGGATTCGGTGTGTCCCATGACGTCTGCAGCTTACTGCGGTATTGGCGACTCGATTGGAGCCAACAAGCCTTGGTAACAGCAAGTCTTGGGGAAAGTGTAAAAATTCAATGGCGCAGACCAGCAAGGTCTGAAGGACTCACCCAGCGAGGGTAAGTCAGGGCAGGCCTTGTGCAACCAGGGAAGCCCTTTGGTTCTGTAGGAAAGCCTTTAGGGGACCCACAAGCCAGCTGGCAAGGGATCGCAAAGACACCTCAGGAGGATTCGCTCAACAGGGGCCCACGGTCACTCGGGACAAGATAGGCCTCTGATCTTCGGAGGGATTCCTACTGGAGGCTAGGGCCACACGTGTTCTAAAGTACAAGGTCGTAGGACGTTGTGAAGGGGTTGCACTCGACAATAGTGCACGGTACCCAGGTGTCACGGTTCCTCGTGACTCTTGGGGTCCACTGGCCTCAGCTTCGCTGGGGACTCACGATGGCCTTTGAGAAGTCAGGAAATCCACTTCTTGGGCTGCAGGGACTTTTTTTGGTGCCTGCTAAGCAGGGGAGTCACTCCTTGACTCCAAGGGAGATTCTTCAGTCTTCCAGAGGTAGTGGAACGTCGAAGGTCCGGGATTCTTCTTTAGAGCGTCGTCCAGGGGTATCTAGGGTGCAATGCACAGGTTCCCCCTCTTATACTAAAATAAAGGGAGGGACTAGCTCTAAGACCCTACCTATGGGAGGGTCAGGGGAGTGGGTGGCTACACCCACTTCCCTTTGTCCAGTTTCACGCCAGAGCAGGGGCAGGTAGCCCCTGAGCCGGTTTGAACTGGGGTATGCACAGAGGAGCCTTCTGCTCCCCCAGTGCAGGACTTCAAAGCACTCTAAGAGTGCACCCACCCAGCCCCAATACACTAAACCCTGTCTGGGAGGTGGTCACACCCCTTGGGACAGGATATCTATTGTTGGGCTTCCTCCACTGCGAGTGTTGGTCATCAGCAGGAGGGCAGCCCTGTGTCTGTGACTGGTGGCATCTATTTTGTGATGCCAGGGCTCTGCAGGATTCTACCGCGTTTCCACAGTAGGTACATGTCTATCCCTCTAGAAGGGTGGAATGCTACCCCCGCCGCCAGGACTGGCGGGGGGGTAGTATTCCAAGATGTTTGACACCAAACACGACATGTTTTGATCCAGCCATTCCAAAGTTAGCATTCTACCGCGAGGATATAATGCACTTAAAAGTAAATGGTTTAACCGCATCCACAAACAGCCCCAGAGAATGGACTCTGAGAGCTGCAGAGGGGCCCTGCTCAGTCAGAGGCACCCCCTCACATGGAAACTAAGCACCCTGCCCTCAGGATTGATAGGGCCTGCTTTAGGGGTGACTGATAAGTCTCAATGTGTGTGCAGGAGAGATATAGGGGACCTATATCTCAGTGAGGGGTGCTAGCACTTCCTCACCCAGGCTGCAGTAGCAGGCCTGTGGTGTCAGATTTAGTCTGCTTCCCAGGGGTGGCATAATACATGCTTCAGCCCCTGGTATGCCTGTGAAGTACCTATGCCCTTGGTACCTAAGGTACCATATACTAGGGACTCATAAGGTACCACAGTATCCAATCACTAGTGCACCTAGAGTGCACTCCAAGTCGTTTAAAGAGAAAGCAGACAGGCTGGGGACCTGAATAGCAGGTTCCCAGCCAAACTAAGTCAAAAACCAACAAAACACCAGGAAAAAAGTGGGGGCAACCATGTAGTCAGATTTCACCTTCCTACAGTTGTCTTTAAACCTATCATCAATAACGGTCGATTGGACTGGTGCAAGGTGCCCACTATAACTAGTGGACAGCATATACCAGGCCAACTTCTCACAGAGGGGTGCAGAAAGAAACAAGGGAAGTGCAGAAAGAAGCAAGTGAGGTGCAGAAAGAGTCAAGAGAAGTGCAGAAAGAGGCAGGAGAGGTGCAGAAAGAGGGAACAGGGGTGCAGAAAGAGGCACCAGGGGTGCAAATAGATAGAACAGGGGTGCAGACAGAGGGAAGAAGGTTGCAGAAAGAGGCAAGAGGGGTGCAGAAATTTACAAGGGAGGTGCAGAAAGAAGCAAGAGCAGTGCAGAAAGAACCAACAGATGTGCTGAAAGAGGCAACAGGGGTGCAGAAAAAGGCAACAGAAGTGCAGAAAGAAGCAAAAGAGGTACAGAAAGAGGCAAGATGACTGCAGAAATAGGCAAGAGAGGTGCAGAAAGAGGCAGGAGAGGTGCAGAAAGAGGGAACAGAGGTGCAGACAGAGGCAAGAGAGGTGCAGAAAGAGGGAACAGGGGTGAAGAAATAGGCAAGAGGGGTGCAGAAAGAGGGAACGGGTGTACAGACACAGGAAAGAGGGGTACAGAAAGAGGCAACAGAAGTGCAGAAAAAGGCAAGAGGACTGCAGAAAGAGGCAAGAGAGGTGCAGAAAGAGGCAAGAGAGGTGCAGAAAGAGGGAACAGAGGTGCATAAAGAGGCAAGAGAGGTGCAGAAAGATGGAACAGGGTGCAGAAAGAAGCAAGAGTGGTGTAGAAACAGGGAACAGGGGTGCAGACAGAGGGAAGAGGGGTTCAGAAAGAGGCAACAGAAGTGCAGAAAGAAGCAAAAGAGGTGCAGAAAGAGGCAAGAGAACTGCAGAAAGAGGCAAGAGAGTGGCAGAACGAGGCAACAGAGGTGCAGAAGGAGGGAACAGGGGTGCAGACAGAGGGAAGAGGGGTACAGAAAGAGGCAACAGAAGTGCAGAAAGAAGTAAAAGAGGAACAGAAAGAGGCAAGAGAACTGCATAAAGAGGCAAGAGAGGTGCATAAAGAGGCAAGAGAGGTGCAGAAAGATGGAACAGGAGTGCAGACAGAGGCAAGAGGGGTGTAGAAAGAGGGAACAGGGGTGCCAAAGGAGGCGAGAGGGGTGGAGAAACAGGGAACAGGGTTCCAGACAGAGGGTAGAGGGGTGCAGAAAGAGGCAACAGAATTGCAGAAAGAAGCAAAAGAGGAGCAAAAAGAGGCAAGAGAATTACAGAAAGAGGTAAGAGGGGCGCAGAAAGAAGCAAGAGAAGTTCAGAAAGATTCAACAAAGGTTCAGAAAGTAGCAAGAGGGGTGGAGAAAGAGGCAAGAGAAGGGCAGAAAGAGGCAACAGAGGTGCAGAAACAGGCAGAAGAGGTGCAGAAAAAAGGAACAGGGGTGCAGAAAGAGACAAGAGAGGTACAGAAAGATGAAAGAGGGGTATAGAAAGAGGCAAGAGGGGTGCAGAAAGAAGCAAGAGAGGTGCATACAGAGGGAACAGCGGTGCAGAAAGAGGCAAGAGGGGTGCAGAAAGAGGGAACAGGGGTGCAGACAGGGGGAAGTGGAGCCAAGAGAGGTACAGAATTGTACAAGAGAGGTGCAGAAATAAGCAAGAGCAGTGCAGTGCAGAAAGAACCAACAGATGTGCAGAAAGAGGCAAGAGGGGTGCGGAAAGAGGCAAGAGGACTGCAGAAAGAGGCAATAGATGTGCAGAAACATGCAACAGAGGTGCAGAAAGAGGCAAGAAAAGTGCAGAAATAGGCAAGAGAGGTGCAGAAATAGGCAGGAGAGGTGCAGAAAGAACCAACAGATGTGCATAAAGAGGTAAGAGGGGTGCAGAAAAAGGCAAAATGGATGTATGATGTAACAACGCGATCATTTAGATTGCGGTACATCACATCGCTCTTTTTACAACGCAAGTCGTTACCACGACTTGCGCTGGATTTAGGAATAGTATGATTTACTATTCCAACTCCAGCCTACGTACAGTAGGGAAGGTGTTGGAATAGTAAATCACACTATTCCTTAGTCTAGAGCGCCCTCCAGTGCAAGTCGTGGTAACGATTTGCGTTGTAAAAGCAGCGATCTAAATGTACTGCGGTGTTTTGACCGCGTTGTTAAGGTCGTTTCCCGGCAAAATAGGTGGAGAAAGAGGGAACAGGGGTGCAGACAGGCAAGAGAGGTGCAGAAAGAGGGGACAAGGGTGCAGAGAGAGGCACCCGGGGTGCAGAAAGATAGAACAGGGGTGCAGACAGAGGGAAGAAAGGTGAAGAAAGTGGCAAGAGTGGTGCAGAAATTTACAAGAGAGGTGCAGAAAGAAGCAAGAGCAGTGCAGAAAGAACCAACAGATGTGCAGAAAGAGGTAAGAGGGGTGCAGAAAATGCAACAGAAGTGCAGAAAGAAGCAAAAGAGGTACAGAAAGAGGAAAGTGGACTGCAGAAATAGGCCGGAGAGGTGCAGAAAGAGTCAAGAGAGGTGCAGAAAGATGGAACAGAGGTGCAGACAGAGGCAAGAGAGGTACAGAAAGAGGGAACAGGGGTGCAGAAAGAGGCAAGAGGGGTGCAGAAAGAGGGAACAGGGGTGCAGACAGAGGGAAGAGGGGTGCAGAAAGAGGCAACAGAAGTGCAGAAAGAAGCAAAAGAGGTGCAGAAAGCGGCAAGGAAACTGCAGAAAGAGGCAAGAGAGGTGCAGAAAGAGGCAAGAGAGGTGCAGAAAGAGGGAACAGGTATGCAGACAGAGGCAAAAGAGGTGCAGAAAGAGGCAAGAGAAGTGCAGAAAGAAGCAACAGTGGTGCAGACAGAGGTAAGAGACCTGCAGAAAGAGGCATGCCAGTTGCAGAAACAGGCAAAAGAGGTGCAGAAAGACAGAACAGGGGTGCAGACAGAGGCAAGAGAGGAGCAGAAAGAGGAAAGATGGGTGAGAAAGAGGCAAGAGGGGTGCAGACATCTGCAAGAGGTGCAGAAAGAAGCAAGAGCAGTGCAGAAAGAACCAACAGAGGTGCAGAAAGAGGCAAGAGGGGTGCAGAAAGAGGCAACAGAAGTGAAGAAAGAGGGAAGAGGGGTGCAGAAAGAGGGAAGAGGGGTGCAGAAAGAAGAAAAAGAGGTGGAGAGAGAGGGAAGAGGGGTGCAGAAAGAGGAAAGAGGGGTGCAGAAAGAAGCAAGAGAGGTGCAGAAAGAAGCAAGAGAAGTACAGAAAGAAGCATGAGAGGTGCAGAAGGAGGCAAAAGGGGTGCAGTAAGAAGCAAGAGGGGTGCAGAAAGAAGCAAGAGGGTTGCAGAAAGAAACAAGGGAAGTTCCGAAAGAAGCAAGTGAGGTACAGGAAGAGGGAAGAGGGTACAGAAAGAGGTAAGAGAAGTGAAAAAAGAAGCAACAGAGGTGCAGAAAGATGCAACAGAGGTGCAGAAAGAGGCTAGAGGGGTTCAGAAAGAGGCAAGAGAAGTGCAGAAAAAAGCAACAGAGGTGCAGAAGGAGGCAAGAGTACTGTAGAAAGAGGCAAGGGAGTTGCAGAAACAAAAAAATGAGGTGCAGGAAGAGGGAACAGGGGTGCAGAAAGAGGCAAGAGAGGTGCAGCAAGAGGGACGAGGGGTGCAGAAAGAGGCAAGAGGGGTACAGAAATTTACAGGAAAGGTGCAGATAGAAGCAAGAGCAGTGCGGAAAGAGCCAACAGAGGTGCAGAAGGAGGCAAGAGAATTGCAGAAAGAAGCAAAAGAGGTGCGGAAAGAGGCAAGAGAACTGCAGAAAGTGGCAAGAGAGGTATAGAAAGAGGCAATAGAAGTGCAGAAAGAGGCAATAGAAGTGCAGAAAGAGACAAGAGGGGTGCACAAAGTTGCAAGAGGTGCAGAAAGACACAAGAGCAGTGCAGAAAGAACCAACAGAGGTGCAGGAAGAGGCAAGAGGGGTGGAGAAAGAGGCAACAGAAGTGCAGAAAGAGGGAACAGGGGTGCAGAAAGAGGGAACAGGGGTGCAGACAGAGGCAAGAAAGGTGCAGACAGAGGAAACAGGGAAGCAGAAAGATTCAAGAGAGGTGCAGAAAAATGCAACAGAAGAGCAGAAAATACCATCAGAGGAGCAGAAAGAGGCAAGAGGGGTGCAGAAAGAGGCGAGAGGGGAGCAGAATGAAGCAAGAGATGTCCATAAAGAAGCAAGAGAAGTGCAGAAAGAAGCAAGAGAGGTGCAGCAGTAGGCAAAAGGGGTGCAGAAAGAAGCAAGAGGGATGCAGAAAGAAACAAGGGAAATGCAGAAAGAAGCAAGTGAGGTGCAGAAAGAGTCAAGAGAAGTGCAGAAAGGGACAGGAGAGATGCAGAAAGAGGGAAGAGGGTACAGAAAGAGGTAAAAGAAGTGCAGAAAGAAGCAACATAGGTGCAGAAAGAGGCAAGGGAGGTGCAGAAAGGGAGATGAGGGGTGCAGAAAGAGGCAAGACAGGTGCAGAAAGAAGCAAGAGATATACAGAAAGAAGCAAGAGAAGTGCAGAAAGATGCAACAGTGATGCAGAAAGAGGCTAGTGGGGTGCAGAAAGAGGCAAGCAAAATGCAAAAAAAAGCAACAGAGGTGCAGAAGGAGGCAAGAGAACTGCAGAGAGACGCAAGAGCGTTGCAGAAACAGGCAAAAGAGGTGCAGGAAGAGGGAACAGGGGTGCAGACAGATGCAAGAGAGGTGCAGAAAGAGGGAAGAAGGGTACAGAAAGAAGAAAAAGGGGTACAGAAAGCTACCAGAAATGTGCAGGAAGAAGCAGGAGCAGTGCAGAAATAACAAACAGAGGTGCAGAAAGTGGCAAGGGAAGTGCAGATAGAAGCAAAAGAGGTGCAGAAAGAGGCAATAGAGGTACAGGAAGATAGAAGAAGGGTGCAGAAAGAGGCAAGAGGAATGCAGAAACAAGCAAGAGAGGTGCAGAAAGAGGCAAGAGAGGTGCAGAAAGTGGCAAGTGAGGTGCAGAAACGGCAAGAGGGGTGCAGAATGAGGCAAGAGTAGTGCAGAAAGAAGCAACAGAGGTGCAGAACGAGGCAAGAGAACTGCAGAAAGAGGCAAGAGAGGTGCATACAGAGGAAAGAGGGGTGCAGAAAGAGGCAAAGGGGTGCATAAAGAAGCAAGAGAGATACAGAGAAAAAAAAACAGAATTGCAGAAAGAACCAACAGAGGAGCAGAAAGAGGCAAGAGAGGAGCAGAAAGAGGGAAGATGTGTGCAGAAAGAGGGAAGAGGGATGCCTAAATTTGCAAGAGGTGCATAAAGAAGCAAGAGCAGTGCAGAAAGAACCAACAGAGGTGAAGAAAGAGGCAAGAAGGGTGCAGAAAGAGGCAACAGAAGTGCAGAAAGAGGGAATAGGGGTGCAGAAAGAGGGAAGAGGGGTGCAGAAAGAAGCAAGAGAGGTGCAGAAAGAAGCAAGCGAAGTGAAGAAAGAAGCAAAAGAGGTGCGAAAGAGGGACGAGGGGTGCAGAAAGTGGAAAGAGGGGTGCAGAAAGAAGCAAAAGAGGAGCAGATAGAAGCAAGAGAAGTACATAAAGAAGCAAGAGAGGTGCAGAAGAAGGCAAAAGGGGTACAGAAAGAAGCAAGAGGGGTGCAGAAAGAGACAACAGAAGTGCAGAAAGAAGCAAGTGAGGTGCAGAAAGTGGCAAGAGAGGTGCAGAAAGAGGGAAGAGGGTACAGAAAGAGGTAGGAGAATTGCAGAAAGAAGCAACAGAGGTGCAGAAAGAGGCAAGAGAGGAGCAGAAAGAGGCAAGAGAGGTGCAGAAAGAGGGATGAGGGGTGCAGAAAGAGGCAAGAGGGGTGTAAATAGAAGCAAGAGATGTATAGAAAGAAGCAAGAGAAGTGCAGAAAGGTGCAACAGAGGTGCAGAAAGAGGCTAGAGGGGTGCAGAAAGAGGCAAGAGAAGTGCAGAAAAAAGCAACGGAGGTGCAGAAGGAGGTAAGAGAACTTCAGAAAAAGGCAAGAGAGTTGCAGAAACAGGCAAAAGAGTGTAGGAATGTGGAATCTGACTATATGGTTGCCCCCACTTTTTTCCTGGTGTTTTGCTGGTTTATGACTTAGTTGGACTGGGATCCTGCTATTCAGGGCCCCAGTCTACCTGCTTCCTCTATAAAATGGTTTCCATGTGCCTTAGGCACATCTCTGATTGGAATCTGGAGTGCCCTTATAAGTCCCTAGTATATGGTATACTATGTACCCAGGGCATAGGTACCTCAGAGGCCTACCAGGGGCTGCAGCATGTATTGTGCCACCCCTGGAAGGACAGCCAAAAGGACACCACAGGTCTGCTACTGCAGCCTGGGTAAGGTGGTGCATGCACCCCTTACTGTGATATAGGCTACCTATATCACTACATACATACACACATATAAACCTATAAGTCACTCCTATGGCAGGCCTTATCAATCCTGAAGGCAGAGTGCGTGGTTCCTATGTGAGAGGGTGCCCCTGCATGAGCAGGGCCCCTCTGCAGCATTCGGAGACCCTTCTCTGATGCTGTTTGTAGTGCAGCCTGACCATATACTCTTAAGCGCATTATAACCTCGCGTTAAATGCTAACTTTGGGATGGCTGCACGGAAACATGTCGTGTTTGGTGTCAAACATCTTGGAATACTACCCCTGCCAGTTCTGGCGGTGGGGGTAGCATTCCACCCTTCTAGAGGGATAGACATGTACACACCGGTATGCCCGGTACTGATTTTCCAAGCCCTGGCATCACAAAATGGATGCCGCTGCCACAGACACGAGTCTGGCCTCCTGCTGCTGACCGAAACTCCGGCAGGGGAGGCCTGGACAATAGGTTTCCTGTCCCAGGGAGGTGTGACCACCTCCCCAGACAGGATAGTGTGTATTGGGGCTGGGCGGGAGCACTCTCTGGTGCTTTGAAGTCCTGCACTGGGGGCACACTTGGTGTCCCTGTGCATACCCCAGTTCAAACCGGCTCAGGGGCTTCCAGCCCCTGCTCTGGCACGAAACTGGACAAAGGGAAAGGGGTGTAACCACCCCTCTGCCCTGACCCTCCCATAGGTGGGGTCACAGAGTATGTCCAACCCCTACCTTAGTATAAGTAGGGGAACCCAGTCCTTAGGACTTTAGATTTACCTGGAGGAAACTCTGATACAGAATCCTGGACCTTCGACGCTCTACTTTAAGATTAGAGGACTGAAGAATCTCCCTTGGGGTCAAGGAGTGACTCCCCTGCTTGGCAGGCATCAAAGAAGCAATTGTCCGGTCTGCATCGCTGAAGCTCCCCTCGGACGCCGAAGTCTTTGCATCACCAGACATGGATTTCCAGACTTCCCCGAGGCTGCCCTGAGTCCCCAGCAAAGCTGAGGCCCGTACCTGTCGTGGGTAACGTGGAACCGTGACCCCTGGACAGCAAACACATTTGCAAGTGCATCCTTTTCTGGGTCTCCCACGAAGTCATGGTTTGGGCTCCTAGTAGACCCAGCCTCCAGCACCAACTGCACCAAAGATCACTGGCCTCCACTCCACGAGTGTTCTGTGAGCCAGCTCCACGTGCACCGTCTCGAGGCTCCTTCGCGGTCGCTAGTCCGTTGGCTAGTAGGCCCTCCTGAAGGCCAATCTTTTTCTGCTTGGGCTCCCTGGTTGCTCCAGGTGTGCCCTGACTTATCTTTGCTGGGTGAGTCCCCCAGAACTTGCTGGTCTGCAACATTGTCCTTCTTCTATTTCCCCAAGACTTTCTGTTGCCAAGGCTTGTTGGGTCCAATCCGGTCGCCGACACCCCTGCAATCGACAGACGTTGTGGAACAGCTCGAATCCAGCTCTTGGTTGTCATCGACACCTCCTGGACCTCGTGGCTGAAGAGTCAAGATGACCGTCAACCTACCTGAAGCACTCGACATCGGTGGGCATCTGCTCATCGCCTTCCTGGTCACTGGCTAGTGACCCAGACTCTGTCCCCTCTGCTTTCAGGTTCTTCAGATCTTCACTCCACCTTTGGATCCACCCGAACACTTTCGACTTGGCCGCCAGCAGCACTTTGCAGCAGATCGCCATAGAAAGCGACGACGAAACCCGACCCCGAAAGACACCTATGCACCCGGCTTCCCTGGGTGAGGTAACTCGAGTACTCCGGTGCTCCCATGGGTACTGACACTAGAACAGCCTAGTTCTCAAAGGGTTTGCTCCAAGTCCTCCTCTAAGTGTCCCTTTTCTTTTAAATTCTAATCGCGACTTTCCCCATAGAAGTTAACGGTGGTTCGCGGTTGGGTTCATACACTGCACGCGTCCCCCGTGGGTCCCATGTGTCACTGCCTTGGGTGGTTCCTTGTGGTCCAAGCACTTCTACAGGCTCTAGGCCTTGTGTCTAGCTCAGTCGTGGTTCTTATACCAATTTATTGGTATATGGTTTGGTACGCCCCTGGGGCTCAAACGTGTATTTGTGCTATTACTGTAGATAACTAACTCGTAACGTATGTACTTTGAACTCTAGCCTCATAAAGAGACTAGAGGGGTGTGTTTAGTAATAAATACATATATTTTGAATATATACCTGGTGTGGTCCTCTTTCATTTGGTCACTCAAGAGATTATAGACTGGTAAAACAAGCTGCTTTACATTCCTTCAAGACTTAGCCTGAAGGCTGCTCTCCATAGCTACCACTAGGATAGCTTTCAATAAAGGTTGTCTTTAACCTATCTCCAATGAGGGGTTGTTTGGACTGGTGCAAGGTGCCCACTATAATTAGTGGACAGCATATGCCAGGCCAACTTCTCACATTGGTGTGCAGCGTGTGGGATTCCAGCTTGCTATTGTTTTACCAGATAATCTCAATTGAATTGATCAACTGAAAACCACTAAGGGTACCTAAGGTACATATAAATCAAGCTTAGTAATACAGTAAGTTCTACTGAACTTAGAGTTGTGTGTTAAGGGACAGCACACCCTTTCTACAACTCAAGAGAGTTTAGTAGGCCACACTAGAGTAGGTAGTGCATACACCACACCTCACTAGTAATGTCTTCAAAGCCAGGACCCAGTGAGTCCTTGCCAGAAGCCAGTGGGCTTCTTCCTCCAAGTATGATAAACTCCCATTCTTGGAATTGAGAGCATTATGCACTACTAGGAAGTTGAAGACAGGCAAAAGTGCCAGCACCCAACACCTCAGGGAGGTGTTACTAGCTGACGATCTCAGCAGGCCCCTAGGGTCTGAAGGGGTAGGCAAGGAGGGTGGGGCAGAAGATGAGGAAGGGGCCAGGGGTGAAGAAACCCAGGCCCCCCCCTCTGAACTGGCCAGGGAGGTGAAAATGACCTTGTCCTGGAAAATCCAATTCCTCCTGTGGAGGAGGAGGAGGGAGAGGATCAGACTGACCTCCCCTTTGTCCCCCAGGAAGAGTTCTGAGTGTGCCCAGAAGGTCTAGGTCTCCTTCTCAGGAGTCTAACCACTCTGACACCTCAATAGGGACCTCTGTCTCCTCTCATAGGAGGGAATCCTCTCATGAGAGGAGAAAGAGACTGATTCAATATGAGCAAGCTCAACTTGAACTCAGGAAACAGCAATTGGCTATAGACAGGGAGTCCCTAGATCTCTATAGAGAGAGACAAAAGTTGGGACTAGAGTCCCATGGTGGCAGCAGTTTCCCCAAAGATAGGGAAAGGTCTTATGACCATAGAAACCTGAACAAGATTGTCCCTCCCTACCAGAGTGGGGATGATATCCACAAATGGATAACTGCTCTAGAGAGGGCCTGTAAAGTACAGAGGGTCCCTCAGGAGCAGTGGGCAGCAATCTTGTGGCTCTCCTTTGCAGACAAAGGTAGAGACAAGCTCCTCACTGTTAGAGAGGAGGATGCTGACAATTACAAAGTCTTGAAGAGTGCTCTGATAGATGGGTTTGGCCTAACCACTGAACAGTATAGGTTGAAGTTCAGAGACACCCAAAAGGCTCAGACTCAAGACTGGGTTGATTTTGTAGATTGTGCTACTAAGGCTCTGGAAGGTTGGATACATGGCAACAAGGTGCATGACTTTTTAGGATTGTACAATTTGATTATGAGGGAGCAGATCCTTAATAATTGTCAAAACCAGCTTTTACACCAGTACCTGGTGGACTCTGATCTGACCTCTCCCCAAGAATTGGGAAAGAAGGCAGACAAATGGGTCAGAACCAGAGTAAAGACTAAGAATCAGGGTGGTGACCAGAAGAAAGATTCTACCAAGTCCCAAGAGAAAGGTGGGGATAAATCTAAGGCTAAATCCACTACAGGGCCCCAAAAGTCCTCTTCTGAGGGTAGGTCCCAAACTCCTTCCTCTCCTGAAAAGAAACCCTATTGCCATGTCTGTAAAAAGCCTGGACACTGGAAAACTGATCCCAGTTGCCCCAGGATTGGCAATAAAGAAAATGTTCCTCCAACAACTACTACCACCCCTCCTGGTACTACCAGTAGTAATCCTCCAGTTGGGAGTAGTATACCCAAAAAGTTAGGTGCTTTTGCAAGAGGAACAGAGGTGGGCCCTAGTTTAGACAGGACCCCCTCAACAGACTCCTCTGACTCTGATGGTGGTGTAGGATTTGCCACCTTTACCATGGGTCCCAATGCATTGGGCAGGTACAGACTGGAGCCAATAATTAATGGTCAGAAAGCTGTGGCATTTAGGGACACAGGGGCTAGTGTCACCATGGTGGCAGGGGACCTAGTCCCCCCTCACCAGCTTTTACCTGAGTTTAAATACCAGGTGACCAACATTGATGGTGTCAGAACAGATCACCCCATGGCCATAGTCAATCTCAGCTGGGAAGGGCTCACAGGCCCAAAAAGAGTGGCAGTGTCCCCAACCTTGCCTGTAGATTGCATGATGGGCAATGATCTGGAAATTTCAGCCTGGGCTGAAGTTGAACACCAAACCCATCTGAGAATGCTGGGCGTCCCTATAAAAGTTAGTGGGGCTGTGATGGCCACAGCCCCAGCCCAGGGAAATTTTGGAGAGATGGAGCCTGGAAGAATGGCCCACTCTCCCCCAAAAGAGAGCACAAG